>JAWLRI010000262.1:4929058-4943598 GCA_034781795.1 Crypturellus tataupa
CACCTGCGGGCCGGGGCCGGGGCCGCGACACGGAGCCGCGCGAGGGGACGGGAGCGCCGGCCCCTCCCGCGCCGCCTCCCTCCCTCCCAACAACTGACTTATTTTTTTTCCCCCCTATTTTCCAGGGGAGTCATTGGCGCTCCAGGTCGCAGGAGGCTGTGGAGGCAGGAGGGGAGCCCCAGCACAGCCCCCAGGGTCTCCCAGGGCCAGCGAGAGCCCCCAGGCGTCCAGCTGGTTCACGCTCCCCGGGAAAGCAAAGCGTCAGCTCTGCTTATCAGCCCCCTGCAATGACAGCTCCCTCGAGTCACTCAGCATTTCTTGTCTTAACTTTTTCCTTTCTTTTTTCCCCCCTAAATCACCTTTACCCACTGCTGCTGTGCAGACTGGACTCGCTGTGGGACACCAGGTGTTGTCAAACTGTTTCTCAGCCGCTGCAGACCTGATCTTCAGCTACTGCAGGTGTTATCTCCAGCCGCCACGACACCAAGGTCTTTTTCTTCAGCCTGCATAAGGTTTCCACGTGCCCACATGTCTCCCTTTGATCCCAATGGGAAAGGGTAGATAGCCTCGCTAGGTAACACCGGTTTGCTACAGCAATTTCTTTACTCTCTGCTCCAACATTTACAATTTGTCAGCAGTGCCTTGATACGCGAAGGCCAAAACTCCCTTCTGTGACTTTGCAACCAACTTTGCCCGAGTTGGGAATCCCCAGCCATTTCCTATCAGTCGCTCTCCTGTGACACAGGGGCCCTCAGCCCACAGCCCTGGCTGCTCTGCGCCAGCTCATTGCCCCGAAAGCACCGCAGCAGCTCGGTCGGGTCTTACGCAGAGTGGAGCTGCTGGGATTTTCCAGTGCAGGAAGGAGGACTTGCCTTTCCACTCGGGCTGTAGCACGCCCGTGTCAGCGACACGCCAGACCCGACTGCGGAATGGTGAGATGCACCTGAGTCACCCGTTACTGTGGTCACTGCACAGGGACGGTGCCTGCTGGCCCCTTTCTCCAGCACCCTGCAGGTTGGGGAATCAGCGCAGAACAAAACAGTGAGGACCCGGGCGGGAGCTCGGCCCAGGAGCCTGAACCTCCTCCACCACAGGAATTCCCCACCATCAAGGAGCATTTCCATAAAACCACTGTGCTTAAGTGTCCTCACCAGTGGCAAAAATCTGTGGAGAAGTTTGGACTTTGTGGTTTTACCCGCATCGTGTTGTTTGCTACATTTAGTGTACATTTTAAAGCTTTACCTTTTTCCCTCCCTTATTAAGGCAGAACTCTAGAGCTGAACGTAAGACCCACATAGAGAATAGAGCTCTTCTTAGAAGAAAACACAATTCTCAAGCCAACTTAGAGCTGCACCTCTGGAAGAGAGCTAATAGCAACACCAAGTAAAAGGCTGCTTGTTTAGCGTTCAAACTTTTTTGGTGACACAGATTTTTTTGAACAAATATGTGTGCTTGGATTTTGGTGTTGGAAATGGAAGCAGGAAATGTTCACAGCTTACAAAAGGCACTGTAAATATAACTTAACATGTGCAAGAACGTTTTGTTCACCTCATTTCCCAGTATTAACTCAGATTAGATTCCAAGACACTTACATGGGGGTTTAGCTTCATTTGTGAAGGATGCACATATATAGGGTGATAGGGAAGATGTTTAGAAGAATACAAATGATGAACAATATTTTAAATGTGAACTATTTATCACTACCTTGTTATTTTCCTTTGCTGACTTTTATGCTCAGCCATGAAAATCATTTAAGTTACTTTCTGTTGTATATTACCACAGTAGTTGGAAATAAACAGTGCAGGTGAATCTTTACTTGCAATAGTTGTTACAGTTTAGAAGAAAATGTATGAAAAAGAAATCTTCTAGTTTGTGGGGTGAAATTTAACCACATCATTCATTAAATTTGATTCTATTGTAACATAAATGAGAGACAGCAAGCTAGAAACTTAGTGAAGCCTTCTGTTTATCCACACACAAAGTAGGGCACTAACAGTAGGGTTTTTGTTATGCAGAAGTATCATGCACTTGAAATACACATACACAGAAGTTTTGGTATGTGCTACTAAAGCATGTGTTATCCTCAAAACTGATGCTGTTTGCACTGGAGCTGTGCCTGTGATGTGGGCTTCAGATGTTTGCTAAGTAATTCTCAAAAGCCAGAAGAGGGAGTGCGGGAACAGAAAACACTAAGTATAAGCATTTTAATTTGTGTGCCTGTTTCATCAGTAACTTTGAAAAAAAAAATCATGAAGAAATCCTGCTTTTGAAGACTGAGCTCTACTGAGAAGCCTTTTCCAGGATGCCCAGGCAGATGCCAATCACCTGTTGAAACCAGGCTTGGAGAAACCTCAACTTCCCTGCACCAGAACTGCAGAGAGCAATGCAAAGCCACTTCCAACAATAAAAACCTTCAATTCTTAGATGAAAGAGCTCCTGGCAGTTTTTTAAAAAGGATAGTTTATCATAGCACTTCTGTCAAAAACCATTGTTATGCCTCCAAATCCAAGATACCATTCATCGCACTCACCTTGATTAACCTGCAGAACCATGGTTGTAAGCATTACAGCACATTAGCATATAAAACAACTGCTACATGAAAACCAAAAGCTGGGGTACTATGATATTTTGATATTTTAGAGGTCACAAATACATTTTTATTTACTTTGACAATACTAGATGTCTACTCTGATAGAAAACATCTTGTGTATGTATGCAGGCAGGCAAGCATTTGTTTGTGTAGTCTATTAGATATTTTTAATAGATCTTGAACTTCTGACCTAAATTTATGAACAATGACATCAATGAAAATGGACTGTATCAAAGACTTCAAGCTCATTTTTCTAAGCTGCAATATGCTTACAGCTCTATACTTAAATCTCTAAATTACAGTTGTCAGTTTGATTTTATATAAGTATATATGTATGAATTTTGTATTCATATATATGAACATTAAGTGAAGGAGTTTTATACAAGGTAAGTATGATATAAGGATTGTTTTGACTCACTTTCATCATATCTATTCACATTGCAAATCTGCTGTACATACATTGGTATATAACACATGCTTTAGGGAAGATTATGTCATTTACAGAGTAGCCATCTAAAAAGAGACAAATACATAAATTCTGCACAAACCATGTTTTAATTACCCTACTTAAACAATCCTATTTTAACAAACAGTTTAAAATCTATTTGTGGTTTATTCATATCTTACCTGAACATAGATGCACAAAAAAAAACAAATATGAAAAGTTAAGACTGCACATTTAGAACACCTGTAATCATCACCTCAGTTAGGAAACTGAACTGTGTACAAGTAGGAAAATGAAGAGGTCAAGAGTTGCTCTCACAGATTTCAGGCAATTAACCTGATGTTTTTCTGTAAAGAAAAACATATCCTTACAAACTCTTTCAATTTCATTTACTTGGTCTTCTGCATTATTGCATGCCTGTTAAAAGACCTCTTCAGGAGTCCATGAGCAATAACATCTAGAAGCAGTTTCATCACAGTCTGCTACTGCCTGAAGGAGAAAAGCTCAGGAAGAGCTGAAAGTTTGGCAAGTGTAAAATACAACTAGTGATTATTGAAGCTGAGCAACCTGAGCATAGAAACAGAGCTCTCAGTGAAACAGTTAATCATTGGAGCTACCCAGTGGTTGTCTAAATTGGTCTTGGCCTGAAATATTTAAGTCAAACCAGATATTTTTGCGAGCTAAAACTTATCTTTATAACCTGAAACAGAAATTTACAGAATTCTACAATCTACCAGATGTAGCAGCCTCGGTGGTATCAATTATTAATTTTCGTCTCGTTAATTTTGACAAGTTGTTATTTGCACCTGTTTGAATAACAAGCAACCTGCACAGTTCTCATTACATTCCCCCTTCAACCTGCAGCAGAAGAATTTAATGGAGAGGAAAGTTTACTGCAGCGCTGCTACCAATAGACGGAGAGGTTTGGTAAGCGTGTTCGTCACTCTCCACTCACAGGGCTTCCTCCAACCCTCATGGAAAAATGAGCAGAAACCTCTCTGTTGGTAGGAATAGCATTACACCCCTCTGAAATGATGAAGGAAAGCAGTTGGTGCTTGACCTAGGGAAGGGGAAGCTGTTTATCAGTCTTTTTAGACTGCTTCCCGCCGTGCCGTGTAATAAGAGAAGGCGGGCAATAGTCGCAGGAAAGCATGAAAAAATAGTTACTTACAGGCTGCAGGCTGTTCAGAGGGCAGGCAAATCCCTGTCCGTGGGGAGTTTGCCCACCTCGCTCTGCGCAGAGACAGGATAACGGGGGTGACAAGCCAATTCCCGCTCTTCCAGCTCAGATGCCTAGCAGGCTTTTGCCAAAAGAAGAGACACTGCAAGAAGCCTTCAGAGAAGGCACTAGAGGAATTGTAATCACCTTTAGAGACATAGCAAAGTTGTTTGCGACATGTCATGTTCTCCCTGCCACCAATGCAGAGATCCTTTTATCTGCATCAAATGAAGATTTATGATAAAACCTCCCACTTGTTCCAACCACATTTAAGGATGGGTGTGATATCCTTTCATTTTAACTTTTGTCTAGTTTTTCTGCTTATGAAGGGCCTAGAGGGTAGCAGTAGGGAATTAGGATTCTTGAGTTTTGACTCAGCTGTGGGCCTTTAATCCACCATACAACCTGGATGAATGATGTTGGTTTTGGACACCCATTTCTTGCCTTGCCTCCTTCCTTCCTTCTCTTTCTTTCTTTCTTTCAGTGATTTTTGTTTTACTTTTTTTCTCACTTTCTTTTTTCCCTCTCCTTTTTTTCATATCAGTTTAAATTATACTGTCTTAAGGACACAGAATTTTTCTCTGTATATTTGTACTTGACCAGTATATTACAGCTCCAATTTCATTTAGAGTCTCCTGAGACAATTGCAGCAGAGTTATTATTAATAATCGTAGCCTTGTAAAGAAACTCACTGCATTCTGATGGATGTTTCTACTTCTTTAGCAGTTTGCTACCCTGTTTGATTTCTAGGTGATAACATTACTGGACACCACATGAACCAACCCTATTTAGGGGCTTCTCCCTTCCCAGTAGACTTCAAACCTTCTTTATCATTTACCAGTTTTCCAGCCACCTTGTGTGCTGTACAGATTAATATTTGATAGAAGTGTCCCATTTTCATCCACTTAGCAGTTGTGCTGCACGTGTAGCTGAGGCTTGAAAGGTGCAAAACCACATCAAGTACTCTTGTGCATCTTTATTAAAAAATAGCTCCATCCTTTCTGAAACAGTCATGCTATTTATATTGCAATAGGCTACCAGAGACTTTGACTAGCAAGAGAGCTACACATGACATGAATTCTTGGTAAATACCATCCTTTCTCCAAGACTGAGTTGAACACACAGGCAAAACAAACAAGAACAGAGAATGGAATCAAAGCAATGAAATACACATCTTCAACACACATCTGCAACAACAAAGCACAATTTCCTATTAATCAAAGGTGAGTTTTCCTATCCCCACTTTGAAACAAGGGGGATGGTGCTGCACTAAGAAACCGTCCCTGGGACTTACAAGTCTTTTGACAGATTTGTGACTGTCGTGCTGCAAATAACAGACTGTTCTTTCAATCATCCGTTTTAATCCTTTCATAATATTAATCGACAAACAGTAATTGCTGGCAGCAAATTCAATATCCAGAGTTACACTGGCTGCCTGCTCTACCAGCAGAATGATTGACTTTAAATGCTTTGCTGAATGAATTTGCATGAGCAAGTGATACTCCTCGTGAGTAACAGCTGCCCAAGTGGTACAAATGCACTTGTGAATGCATTTCGGTATTTGTACTTAGCCTTTCCTCCTTCTGCATTTATTATTCCATTATTATGGAAAGTCACTTTGCCTATATTTTGCCCTACTGTCAGATTTTATTTTGCACATCTCTTGAAGAGTATAATGCTTATGGCTGAAAACGACTTTCCACGCCAAAAAAATTCATGAAGCTCAGAGCTGGTTATGAAGAATGGTTCAGAAAGTCCTAACCTTTGAACATATATTCTTTAGATCAAGTGGTAGCCTAAATAACATTCATTTACAACAAACACTTAGAAAAAATGGGCTGCAATTTTCAAAACAACGCACCTTAATGTAAATGGCTCTTCAGAGACACTATAAGGCCTTAAACACTGTGTTTCATTCACATAATTGCTGGGCTATATTTTGGTTTATAGTAATCCTAGAAAGCTGAGGTAAAGGTCATTTAGGTAACATCCTGTTGTATTATAACCTTATTGAGGTGATTCACTGTTTTCATATCCTCCTGTGTTGACACCGTTTCTTTATGTACTTACATCATCATCATTTTTCATGCCTCTTTTTGTGTTTTCCCCCTTTTGCTACGCTCATTTTATCCTATAGCTCAAATTATTGTCCAGTTTATAATGTCTAGGCCTTGAGGAAGTCACACCTTCCTACATGCTTTTCATTGATGATGTGCTACCACCACTGCATTACATTTCTCCTACGTACCCTATTTAAAGGAGTTCTTACCTCTGTCTGTTTTCATTTATTCTTTCCCTTAGGCCTACTTGCTCTAAGTAGGGCCTGTGTTGGAAAGCATAGGATCTAAAAAAGAGGATACCTGTGTTTTAAACACTCCAACGCGAGGAAGCTGTAGTGGTGAATTTTCAGGCCATGGATACTGGTCAGGGGACATGCACACATGGGCACTATGAGAGCCTCAACTACAGTTCCCATCCAAGGAGGTGTTTGGAAGTGGCCCAGGTGCTGGTTAGGCCCACCAGGTCCTCTCTGAACTGGTGATTAGGAGGCTGTGATTAGAAGGCTTATCCTCACCAGCTGGATCTACCTCTGATTGCCTCTTTTGAGCCACCAGGAGGGGACAGGTGTCCTTCCCCAGATGGCAGGGGAAGGGAGGACAGCATTTGGGAAGGGCTCAGCCATCAGTCCAGCACAAACCATGAACCCTTAGCCTCAGGCTACGGCATATCCACAAACTGCAAATCCAGCTTGCGACTTGCAGTGGTTCCACAGCAAATAGTCCCTAGTTGTTGCCGAGCAAGTGACCTCCAGCAATGGGGCGACGTGGATGGCTGGAGGCTGCAATCCTTGAAAATGCTCCAGCACAAATCAGCGGAGTTCAAATTTGTGTCTTGCGTTTGCAGAACCACCATCACTCCACAAAGGTCACTAGTTCAGTTCCCAGATCCGCAGTGAGGGACAAGAGAGTGATTTATTTGATGAAACATGAAGTTCTGAGTCAACAAGAACTGTTCATATTTTCATATCGGACTTAATGAGCACTTTAACTCAAAAAGTGGTTTCTTTTGAAAAAATCAAAGGCTTTAATCTACCATTTCTAAATGACAAGACAATACAAAGCTCAAGACCTTTTGAGACTGAAGCTACCCAAAGTTCCTCTTTTTTGAAGCACTGCAGAAAATGAAATACACATTTTTATTCTACCTAAAATAAAAAAGAGCTATGACCAAGCAGAAGTTCATTTCGACAAAAAGCAAAGCTTTTTCCTGATCAGCTCAAAAATATTTAAAATATTGAAAATATTTTCCAGTTCAGCTACCAAACTGATGGGTACCTTACTCACGGAGCTCTAATTCGCACCCTTTTTAACGGCCTAATATTCAAAGCTCTGCACACCTGCAGCTCCCAGTCAAGTTGGACATTCAGTATTTATAAGTCAGTAGGAGCGCCTGGATGTGCAGCAGTTGTGAAGGGGGAAAAAAGAAAAAATCAAGCCTTTCATTAGCCGTAAGTGCTTAAGTAGGGCTAGCAGTGTCTGACTAAATACCCCCACTTGAAAATGTTGTTGTCTACTACAAAAGGATGGCAAT
The DNA here is from genome assembly GCA_034781795.1 of Crypturellus tataupa. Lineage (NCBI taxonomy): Eukaryota > Metazoa > Chordata > Aves > Tinamiformes > Tinamidae > Crypturellus > Crypturellus tataupa. Next base: position 4,936,904 of record JAWLRI010000262.1, read on the forward strand.
TTGCCTGCCTCACGGGGAACCTAAATTCCTGCCTCAGGATATGAGATGCCCCTGCTGACTTCACAATCTAAATTGGGGAAAATCAAGCCTATTGTGTCACAGGGATTAATTAGGCAATCTCGGTAAAGCTCTCTGAAGGTGAAAAGCATATCTACGTTTTACCCTGACAGATGGCTGCGCTTTAATTTTGAAGGTTTTCTTTAAAAAGCTGTTTTGCAGAAGCACTTACTCTCCTCCTCACTGTCCGCCAGTGCAGCTGAATCACTTGGAACTGGTGTGCAGATGGAGGAACAGGATGACAAAACCGCTGCTCTGGCTGTGAGCATTCAAAGGGAAGAAACTTTAATATGGATTGACTTTATGAACCAGAGTTCCCCACTGTCTTGCAGTAGTATAAAATATCATAAAACGCTGCCAATTCTGCTTTCTCCCCTCGTGCCCATCTGTGATAGAATTACAGAATATCTTCACAAAAGTCGATGAAATACAAAACCTACGGGGATTTGAATGGACCTTGTGTCGCCAGAAGTAGCTTACGACACCCTATGCCCACACCTGTCCTCGTGCCCTCTCGCAGTTAGCATCGTGCACAGATCCTTGAACATATGCTTGCTTTGTCATCCGGGGGCATATTCCGCCACACTGCGCAGAGCAAGCTGTCAAAGGCTTCACCAGAAACAATAAAGACTAATGATTTACAGCAAAATAAGCACTGTGATCCTCAGCTGCAACGATTGATGCGGTATAAGAGCATCAAGAAGGCAGCTCTCCCAAGCGTTTGTTAATTGGCTTATCAATCCTGACTCCATTTCTCAGGAAACAGAGTGTCATGCTCGCACGCCATGCATGATTTATAGAGGAATCCAAAGAGAGAAAATATGGCAAATACTGGCAGGATTTTGCAGGCGGAATATGTGAGACACATCAAGCCTGCCTACCCAAACTGCTCCTAACACCAACACTTTTAAGGAACAGCACTGTGAAGTCTGGATTACTGTCCTCAGGTGGTCAGTACAGAGCAGACATCATCAGAGAGCAAGATAAACCCCAAGGAAGCAATAATGATGCTTTCTATTGATAGAGTTAAAACTTTTTTTAAGCTCATAGGTAATTCACTCATTTTCCCTCACCATGTTTTGGATTGAGCTGTCAAAATGGTTTGGAGTAAGCAAATTATCTGGTAAATTACCACTACCAATTTTAAGCTGACTAAACCACAGAAAACTTGACCTTGCAGTCATATTCAATGTGCGTTTTACTTTGTTGCCCTACCCTCCTCCCACTTCTCCACTTGCACTATCTCTTTTATATATATATATACGTACATATACATATATCTGTATCTATAGCGGCTAGGTATGGTAGATACCTTTTGAGAGCAGCTCACTGCTGTACTGTTAGATGTAAATCTGTAAGGGGAGGCAGCGACTGCAGTTGACGCGAGGATGATTTCGCCTCCCTGCTTGATTTCCTATCTTTTCCCTGGGGAAATAGATCTTAAAGAGCTGGTGAAGAGCTTAGCACGGAAAAGTTAAGGAGCTTTCTCTGAAGAGGTATGTGATAAGCATCTCTACAATATGAGGGCACCTATTTGGAGATGCACTTGGCTTTGCTAGTGCTGCTGCAACTTCCTTTCTCTGAGCTAAACATTTTTGATCTTTTATTTTGACAAGGATCAGCCTCCTGCTCAGCAGCAGAGAGCGTTAACCACGCCGCTAGAGGGAGGTGCTCAGATAGCAGCCTCGAGTGCTAGTCCCCTCGCTCCGATATTAGGTCACGCTACAGTCATGAGTGCTCAACCACTTCTCTAGACTGAGGATTTCTGTGCAGCTGAAGTTTCCCCTATAGATACCCACTTCCCTCTGGCTCCTCACGAGAAACCAGGCAGTTATTTGTTCAGAGAAGAGAGGAAAAAAAAGGAAAAAAAAATCACTGACCGTCAAACTCATTTTGTTGTTATTTTAACTGGATATGAGCTATCTCATAAGATCCAGATCTCGTTTGTCATGATGCTACTTTTATCATATACTTCCTCCTCTGTCTTATTCGCTGTGGCTACATGCGCTATCCTGTGTTGTAAGTCAAAGATTTCAGACCTCACAGCTTTCCCTCCACCTCCACCCTTGGGAAGAAATGCTATCACCAGGGTCTGCTCTCTGTGATGTGACACAAGCAATTTCCAGAGAATGTAAACAGACTGCATTTCCTCTAGCATAACAGAAAACAAACAACAACAAAAGACAAGTTTATGGACCAAACTTTGTTCATGCGTACTTAGTCCAGGAGTTCTCTGTGCCTTTTCTCCAATGCTTGTTCCACTTGTGCCACTAGGCTTTTCAGTCACTACTCTGATGCGTCCTGTTTTTCATAAACTTAATTCTCCTCCAGCAAATGCTTTAATGCTCTTCCCTTGTCATTCACTGTTTAGCCCTGGAATACTCTTGGGGGTACAAGGAATGAGATAAGCCCGTGCATGACTGATCTAGGACAACAATATTTGATGCTTGCTGTTCACAGTTTTAGTTTTCTCCGTTTCTCTGTTAAATCATCACTGCGATGATTTAAACATGTTTGGGGTTTTTATTTCTTCCTCTTCTGTTGGAGGTAGCTGCCTGGAAATGCCCAAGTACTGGCAAGGGACAATTTTCCAAGGAGAACAACAGTCTCCTGAAACATGAAATCAAATCTGCTTTGAGAGTCCTTCCCCCTAAAGCAGATCAACTTCATTCTTCCGCATTGGAGCAACCCACAGCTTTGGTGGTATCATTTTCTCTTGTTCATACAAAACTTTGGAGATATAACTCCTCACATTATCTTGTTTCCATGTTTTTCTGAACTGCTCATCTTGCTACTTTACCAGGCATCGGGTCATCTTTCTCTCTTCCTTGGTAACCACAATTCTGAAGCCCGTGAGTTTTTAGTACGATTTGGATGGCTTATTTTACGACCAAAAAGGCAGCAGCTCTGTGGTACACATCCCTCTTGGCATCTTTTGTCACCTGCCTCAAAAAGATGTTTTGACAAGAGCCAGACAATTTTATTTCCTTGTTTTTCCTCCCAAGCTCTTCCTTCCCATGACTTGCTGCCACCCATTACATCAACAAATAGATTCTGCCTCTGACACTCATCAATAAAACAGCAAGACGCAGGCAGCACTTCAGAAACTCCAGCAGAGCCCTTTTTCACACAGATAAAATGCTCTGTGCTCTGATGCTATGTGTGAGGAGGAGCCCTGCGCTCGTGGTGGCCAGCTCCCCATGCTGCCAATGGGGTTTTTGGTACAAAATCCTTCATAGAGGTGGGTGCAGCCAACTGCGCTGGCGGCGGCTCGGCTGTTCAGTGCTCTGGGCAGACCCTGTGCACAAGATCAGACGTTATGAGCTACCCCGGCCAGGGGGGCTCGGTGCTTTATGGAAGATCCTGGCTTTATTGCTCTTCCAGCCAGCCAGCGTGCTCGCAGGACCGATGTGTCTGCTAGGAGGAATGCGCTGCAGAGGGAGTCTCAGCTTTGGTCAGACCCCATGCCACTATTTCCTCTCAAGGCCAGCGGTGGGGCTAGGGCAGCCTCTTCATCTATTGTAGCAGTTTTCTGGAGCTGTTGTTTTATGTGGCACTTGAGTCGCCTATTCCCACCGCCTCACCCGGACAGCCTGCCCACAGCGGTATGGGAGGAATCGGCTGCTCTGATCGAAGCAGAAAAGTGGTTTACACAGAGTGTACCTGTACTATACACAGGTGCCCTCCCTCGCTCCCTCAGCTCTTCTCAGATGAGAATAAATAATAATAAAAAAATCACTTTGTTTCCAGAAAACACTAGCAGCCCCTCAGGTGCATTCACCCCACATACAGTTATGAGTCAGGGCTCCCGATATCTGAAAAGAACAAAGCAGAAGTATGTTCACAGAGTGTCTATGTCAACTCCATATTTTCCTAGCATATTTTATACTTAGCTCCACCAGAAAAGACTGTGGTTGTACTTCCCAGCACCAACAGACAGTTAGAGAGATCAACCCTGAGTTCAGTACATTCAGAATAGCCCTCTTTCCCTTTCTAAGCTGTCACTAAAGCATATTACAAACCATAAGTTGCTGAAATGCTTTAAAAATATTTTCCCAGGGATTGGCTCTCTAGCTCTTCTTACTTTATATAATCACATTATCAAGATTAGGAGCTTACAACGCTTGCTAAAAGCACCAGCATCTCCAGAGAGGTAGGAAGAAAGTGTTTGCACCGGCTTGTGCGAGGCTGAACCGCAGCCTGTGGCCCCGCACGGTGCCAGCTGTGCTGTAATTAACACAGAGTGCCTGGCACGGGCGCTTGTGCTTGGAAATCAATGTGTTTCCCCTCCAGAAATGAGCTGCACATCTCTGGACTTCTGTTCTTTCGCAACGTCCCATTATTAACCCGCTTTTTACCAGGTTTCCCACCTGCTCCAAAGTGGGTCCTCATAAAGAAAGAGAGAGAGAGCAAAGGCTCTCTGAAATATCAAGATGTTGGAAGATCTATTTTCTCCCAACTAAAAAGTAATTACAAATACAAACTAGGTATATTTTTTATAGCCAGATGGCAAGACTGAAAATAGGAATGACTATTCCTTGATAGGAACACCATAGGGAAATGACTTCTAGATAGCTTTTGAGGGTGCAGACAGCCTACTGCTCTATCATTTAAGGAGCACTAAAAATAGATGACAGAATGGATCTGGTGGAGATGAGGAAACCTAATTATTTGCTGTAATCATAGCACCCCAGGATGAAGGGGCTGGGTGCTGGCGTGGTGGGGCTCAGCAGCCACCCATTAAAATCATGGCACTGCTATTGCTTTTTCCAGGTAAGAGTCTGGCGCTCAGCTGCCTGCTGCAATTGCAGACCTTAAACAGAGCTGTCTGATGGGGGGTGTTGTGCACACTTGTAAGGAAAGCAGAGCACCAGTGCACTCGCTCAGGATCAGAGAAACTGCGTTACTCCAAACAAGCCTGTTTACTGAACAATTTCCTGGCCGTTTTCTCAGGATGAAAGGATTACAGAGCACACCAGTGGTCAAAAACATTCAATATATTACCAAAAATATCCCACTTCTGCAGCTGTTTATTTCTGAAAACAATATGTTTTCCAAAACCCAGTATCCTCATAGTCCCCACACAGTTGCATCAGCTCTGCAGTTGCCAATTTCTCTCTACAGTTTGCTCTCAAGAGCTTTTTAGTACATCTTCCCGAGGTGATGAGCAGTTCAGAACTTGTTCCTTTCCAGATGTGGTATCTACAGTTGTTCCATTGTGCAAGACAGAAAGGAGACCTTAAAAAGTGCCCTTCAGGAGATGGGAGGAAAAGCCAGGAGGAAAAAAAAAAAAAAAAAAAAAAAAACGAATCTGAAAGCAGGGGGACCTAAAAGCCAGAAGTGTCTATACAGTGTTAGCAAGGCTACAAGGACAAGAGAGACTGCGGGAGCTTCATCTATTCAGCAAGGCAAGTCACATAAACAATTGATAAGCACAATGTGATTCACGGGAGCAGGATTCACACCGTACGCCTGCTCACCTGGGGACATAAAGTAGCTCTAAACCCTGTTAAGCACACACTAGAAAACCTACCACAGCAGCTGTTCCCTCACTCTTGTTGCATTTGGGGAAAATTCAGTGATCTCATAATTGACTCAATCTCCTAATCATGCTTGTCACAGATGGGTACTACTGAAAACAATTAGTAATTAATTTACAGAAGATCAAGAATAGTGGAAAAACATTATTCATTCAATTAAGATCATGGGTTTGCTGGCTCTGAAGCATAGCTGCATGTTAAGCAGTAGGAAGGGACTCTGTTCTGTTCTTCCCCCTCTGTATTTCTTTGAGTAAGAGCACACCATATAAACGAGACATACACTCAGATTTTCTACTAGCTAGAAGGAATGAGAATTACTTGGAAAGACAAATTTAATTTTCCCCCAAAGTTTCCCTTTTCCCCTGGAGAATGAGCAGCAGAGCCATTAAAATATGGATGAGGGAATCCAGGCTCCAGTCAGCACAAGAGAAATCTTGCCATTGATTTCAGCAGGGCCAGAATTTCCATCTTAATGAAAAATGCCTTTTCATTTAATAGTGCAAGAAGAAATGCCTCGGCTTCAGCAACATTTGGAGGCTGCATTTTCCAAGGCTACTTATGATTTTGGATTTTGACAGGAGAAACCTCGCAGTGCCGGTCATGGGTCCCATGAAGAACACAGCAATTCAGTACAATAGCACCGTTGGTGGCTGCTGCTTAGACAAGGCTTAATTTGTTTGTCTCTTGTGGATAACAGACAAAAAGAAAACAGGCTGATTTTGACACTCATTTGCTCTAGCGTAAATCCAGAGTGGCACCACTGGAAGAGAGGGGTATTTTGAGGTACCTTCCCATTCTTTGGGCAGGAGCAGAATTTGGTCTGGTGTCATTCCACTTCTCATAGGAAGAGTGATAAATCAGGATTACTGGGAAGCTTTATCTTTTGCTACTGCTTGGATGGGTACGCAGCGCATTTCAGTGTGCTGCCTTGCACAGCTAGAAACCTCCTCTCAGGCTTTTCTCATTTTGTTCCAGCAAAGCACAATGGGCAGCGCTTATTTTCATACCATCTTTCACTGCGAAAGCAGCCCAGTAATAAACCTGTTGGAATAATAAGTTTCTGGCTGTTGAATGAGAGGCTTGTCCTGAATAGAAGTT
>JAWLRI010000262.1:4943698-4973869 GCA_034781795.1 Crypturellus tataupa
AAAGCAGCCCAGTAATAAACCTGTTGGAATAATAAGTTTCTGGCTGTTGAATGAGAGGCTTGTCCTGAATAGAAGTTGGGAGAAATTTGCTTTGGGCACGGAGCCAGCGTGCACGCGGCAGCGGATCGCAGCGGGCTGGTTTCCCGCCTCCTCGCCCCTCACTTAGATGTTGTCCTTGCAGAGCAGAGTCCCCCAGGTACCACTGGAATGCAAAGCTGCCTCGTCACAGGAGCGTGAAGCACAGGGGGAGCAGGCAAGGGGTGTCCCCAGCCCCCTTTTCCACTGTTTCAGGTGGAACAGCAAACTCGCCCAGCACCTCGTGATGCGGGAGCAGGGTCTGCAGGAGCAGCGAGACTGCAGGGCACCGCAGGCCGCACTTCCAGAGACCGCCTGGAGAACAGCGAGAAGCATCAGCATCAGTGAGCACATTCTTCATGGGGAGTGAATATCACAGATCATTTCCTGGGCATGGCTCGGAGGAAGAGACTGCTATTCTGGCTCCTGCAAACCTCTTGTTATGCTGAAGTCAATCTGCACAGGAGAAATAACCCCATCTGAGAGGGTGCCGCTTACAAGTTTTACCTTGCTTTCGAGCTGCATTGATATGAAAGCACATCCTGATCCTGACACAGAGGTGTAGGCAATAGCCATCCTGCCAAGAATGCTTCAGTCCTTCCTTCATCTTATTTTAGATTAAGATTTCTTTTAAAGGAAAATTCACACACATATACACACACACACAAGCAAAGTGCAAACTGACTGCCACTTTCTTAAAATCTATTCTCACGTCTCACTTGAAATTATATGAAATGCTCTATTGCTTATTTTATCCTCGGGGGTTTAATAGGATTTCTTCTCTTTAAAGAACAGTTCACTGCGAAGTAGTGGGTTTTATAGCATACACCGCTGATAAGCTGCGAGAGGCTGATGAATAGCTCTGCCTAAAAGATCATCTGTTTTTATTGGCTTCTTTTTTTTTAGGGATTCCTTTATCTCTGAGCACTAAACACTTATCCTAGCAGTTCACAAACAATTACATTTGACTTGTTGAAGACTACTGAAATTTACAAAATATGGACTCTGTCTCATCTTAAAGGTGCTGTTATAAATTAGCAGCTTGCATATGGTATATGATGCTAGTTAGAATCTCCAGGATGATTCAGGAGGATCTGGGAAATACTAGTCCTGAAAAACAAATAAGCTGTCTGGAAAAGGAAGAAAATAAAGTGGTTTTGTTTACTTTCTTTGCAGAGGGAATCAACAGCAGGGGTAATCAATTAAATCACCTGGCACAATTTCCTCTGGTCTTGCTAGTTTACCAAGTGTGTCACTATTTGTCAGTCTGATTACACTGCAAAAACAGCATAGGGGAGCTGGAGCACAGGAGAGTTGTTTCTGATGAATATTTCAAAAGTGTAAGACATGCCATAACAGATGATACCATTCCTGCATCCAGCATCTTCTCCTTAGCACTGACCAGTACTGATGCTTCAGAAAAAAAAATATATATATAAATATATATAAGGCATCAGTGTATTCAGGAGTGCTCTACTTCAATCGGAAATTCCTCTGTTGTACGTACTACTCACCAATTCCTCTTAGATCTCAGCTTATCACCATTTTAGCAACTGTTTGCTACAGCACTAAAGCTTTTCATCACAGGAACGCTCAGCTCCATGGCATTTCTTGCATGAGAAACATTTGCAAGATCTGACCTAAACACTGTTGTTTCATTAGCTACTTTAATGAGAAGCTACCTGGGCAACTAAATATTAGTGAGCTATAAAGCAATGTACCTTTAGTGGGTTATCCTCAGCCTTGGTAGGGCCCATCTGGACAGATTTCTGCACATAAGCGTTACCTGGTGAAGCCCACATTAGTTTTAGCTCAGAGCAAGAATTTGTACTTCTGGTGCCTGGGCAGAAGCATCGCTGCCTCAGTTCCTCTGAGCACTGGTTTCCTCCTGTTGCAGAGAGAGGAAAACTGTGTTTATGTACATCCTGCTCCAGGAGAAGTGACACAGCCGGAGTTTTCTCTAGTCACTGAGGTATGGAGCAGGTTTGCAGTAAGTAAGTTATTCAAGTGCAGGAAGAAGGGCAAGAAATACACGCCGGTGCATCCTAAAGCTAGAGTGGAATTAGACAGCCTTTCCTGCTGCTTATCTGAGAACTTGATGTTCCTGTTTCAGGGCAGCTGAAATAGTAATAAATATTCAATGCCAGCATCATCTTTGATGAATAACCAAAACGCTAATCTGCATCCCCGCATGCTAATAGAGAAATGTCAGAAGCTCTGCAGACTGTGTTGTTCCCCGAAACTGCTTATTTCCATCAGAGTCAAGGGAGGGAGGGAAATGAGGGAGAAATCTATTTGGGAAACAATGCTCACTACAGACTAAAAGGGCAACAAAGAGCAGTTAACACAGAGGTAAGACACAAGTAATCTAACCTTTTCTCAAACCAGCCCTTAACAAGAAGGTAACTGTTGTTATTGCTCAAAAAAAGAGCAAGAAAACCATGGTTTTTTAAAAGGCATTTTTTGCTCTGCTTAACATATGTTCCTATATGTGCACAGTAAATACTTTTTAAATAACATCTTAAGAACTTTTCGTGGTCTTTATTAAAGATCATCTCAGATCCCAGAGAAATGAACCTTGTGTCCTACCAATTTCTCATGGAAACGCATTCGGCTCTGAATGCCCAGTCTGACGCAGAGGACAGACAGCCACTGCCAGCACCTGCGCTTCATCTTTGCCAGCAAATACTGGCAGTAACAAAACCGATAGTAACAGCAGTCACATAGATATATTCAGACCGAACAAAGGCAAAAACAAAGCCCTGAAGCTCACCTTTTCCCCACAAGAAACTGTTTCTGAGTTCCTCCTGCTGGAGATACTTGCTCAAAGGGCGATCCTGTCCATTAGGGATTGACCTTGCCTAATGAACAACTCTGAAGTCTCTCTGCTGTGGTCTTAAATGTGATTAAGCTTGTTTTAGCGTGTTGACAACCTTAAACATCATGAAAATACCCAGAGTTTTTCAGCACCATCTAAAACAAGCTGGAATGAGGTGAGGGCAGGAACAAGCTCAAAGCTTTGAGCATTTTCCCACCCCACACCCAGAAACAGGATTTCAGTGTCTTGCTAAGGAAGGGTCCTGTGGAGATGCCCAGCCAGGGCGGCAGCGCCGCAGGACCCACCAAGGGGCTGGCTGCACGGCCTGGGCACCCGGGTGAGCATCACTTGAGCACGTGCCCATCAGAGCACTGCTCTGGGTCTCACAGCCTGGGTGAGCATGCCAAGAAGCGGACACGTAACAACCAATACAGATCTTGCAAGGTCAGTGGGTTCTCCTGGTAATGAACCATTCAGGGTAAAATCACGTGGGGATAGAAAGGAGCTTTTTCTCCCAGCTTGAGCACAAATTAATTCAGGGTCTGTCAGCAATGGACAGCTAAATCTTCCTTCAACACAGCCTAGGGCCCCTTAGGAAAGCTCCCTTTTTCACCCCAGCGGATGCTGCCCTATGAACTACGTGCAGAAAGGGGTGAGATCAGAGACGCAGTAGCTTGAGGGCAGAAGCTAAAAATACTCCACAATGGGGAAAAGCCTTATTTTTGTCTGTATCTATAGCAATTGCAGTTGAGGACATAGCAAAGGCTGTATCCCTATTTATGGACTTTATACCGTCAAGGACAGCTCTTTAATGAAGCTCCAAAAAACTCAAGCAGAAAAGTTGCCACCCCAAAAAACGTCCCTCACCTAAGCTCTTTAAGGGCTATAAAAAGGGAAAGCTCTAAGGTCACAAACATTACCGGGTATTTGTTTGCAGCAGAATTGCGAGGAAATTTCAGGTTTTATTTTTTTATAGTATATTTCTCCGTTTAGGCACCCTGTCTTTCAGGGTTTGGATGATCACACCTGCAGGAAGTCTTGACAATGCCTATTGTATTCTTACCTCGCTAAAGGGCCCTTTCTTCCTTAGGCACGTGCAGGTGTCAGTTAAGCCTTAGAAACAAGGGAAAGCTGGGCTTAATCTTGATGTATAGTGCCAAAAGCTCAATGCATGTGTATACATGTGTATACATGCCTGAGTAATGCACAAAAAGAACCCCAAGAATAAAATGCAGCTACTGAAGAGGTGGGAAAATGATATGGTAATCTAACTGTACCCTGGTACTTGGGAAATGTGAGAGATCAGCGGCACAGAGAGTACTAAAGTCTAACTGGATTGATTCAGATCAGTCATTTCCAAACTGTGCACGAGTAACAACTGTGTGGTCCACGGAGCTGAATCACTTGGAGCATCTCCAAGGAAAACTTTGATGCTATCGGTACATGTAGGTCTGTGGCAGTTGTCCATGGAGAAAGAGTTTGGGGAAAAGAAGCACGAAACCTTGTGAACAAGTCTTTGTTCTAGTGAGTGGGAAGTGAGAAAAAGGCCTCGTTCCCTTTCCCTTCCAGATGAGCTGGTGGGAGGCAAAGCCCTGGGCTTTCAGGCTAGAACAGCAGTATCACGACTGCTGCTGAAGCAGAGCTGGGGTTAACAAAACTGAGGGTTGATTTTGGAAGGGTTCCTCCTCTCTTAGAAAAAGAGGGAAACACCTGGACATCATCATTTTTGCCAAAAAATAAACCAGAATTCATGGATGTCTTGTACACTGCAACCTAGGCAAGAGACTTTTCCAGCAGCTTCTGGAAGCCTGAGCTGCCCCAACAGATCAATTTTCCTGGAGGAAAACACCAGGAAAAAGAAAACCAACCTAAGGTATCAGTCTGCACAGTCTCTACCCAAACCCCGAGAAGAGCAAACGGGCTGTCACAGCCCCCCGCGCTCGTCAGGCAGCAGAAGGTGCCAAGCGCGAGGTGGAAAAGGAAGCAGATGTGGGAGAGGAGACCAAGCGTGTGAGTTATCTGAGCCGCAGCCAGATAAATCCCCAGACGTCTCGCTGCGGGCGACTTCCCTCGGAGAGCGAAGCTGAGGCGCTCCGCGAGTCTGCTGGGGAGTGAGAGCCTGGTAAAGAGGCTGTTTATTCTGGTTCACTTCCTATAACTGGCTCGGTGACCTCCGGAGCTCGACTGCTTGGGATTTGAGTGGCAGCCTGTCAGCACGGGTGCCTGCCCTACCCACACCTATAAAACACACGGCTCTTACAAAAGGGACGCTTGGCCCATATGTTTATCTTGCTCCGAAGGCTTGGGAGCTGGTGGCTCTGCTGGAAGTGCATCCTCTGCTCCCCGTGGGCTTGGGCTTGAGGAAGCAGACCCTGAGGAAAACCAGGTTTTCTTCCTCACCTTTTGTGCTGCAGCTGATGGGCAGACTCTGGAGCTCTACATCTTGTGCAAGATCCCAAATGCAGCCAGTGGATCCTGGCTCAAAACCATCTCTCCAGCACCCGTGAGGCTGCTTGGAGACAGAAAACAGCCATAGGGCTTGCTCTTCTGCCCAGAGAAGACTGCCAATTTCAGTAAGCTTTTGGTAGCATGCAGAAGGCCACCTTCTCCCTGGATTAGCTCCTACAGGGGAAAGTGGCCCTGGGAAAACAGGGAATACTCATTGAGGGGCCCTCTGCCTAGTGGGATCTCTGCAAACCAGCTCAGCACTTTCTTATGGCTAAAGAAATAATTGATGATTTTGTTGTTCTACTCATGAGGCGCCAGGTTACTGCTTTTCACAGGCCTTACAACTCACCCATTTGTAGAGAAATGTTTTTTCCAGAGCTGAGAGCATCCATCCCTGGTCCTTAGATTATCAACATCCCACCTGCACATTTATGCTTTGCAGTAAATTGCACATACCCTCATACTTTTATTTGCCACTTTTTCATTTATTGTTTACCTTAATCAAGCAACCCATGATTAGCAAACAGAAGTAGTAAAGAGAGGTAAGTTAATTTTTACAACCCAGATGATGCATTTCAATTTCTTAAGTCAACATTTTCCAAGAAACAACAAACACAGTTTGCATGATGTCCTGCACAGCCCCTCAGAGCAAGTGAACTGTCCTTCCTGCTTGGTACACAATTAGGATTGGCATACAAAGGACATAAAACTGTTTCCCCAAGATGCACCGATTTCTCACTCTGCCCATTGCCCTTCCCAGTAAAGTGGCCGCACAGAGGTGCAAAGATGACACAGCAGAAGTGCAATTCTGCAGATGCTTCTGGTGTTGGATGCCACGTGGACCCACCAGAAAAGCAGGAGCTTTTGTTTCTCCATTCTGAATCTCTCTGGTGTCGGTTATGTTGCCCACATAAAGGGACAGATTTGTAAGAATTTAGCTTCCACACTGCAGGCATTGCAAAGATACAGGAGGATGAGACAGGACTTAGGCTGTAGTACTCTCTGTACTACTAAGTGCAGCACAGCAGGGCCACTCCTCGTGACCACCCAGTCTCTAGAGGCACTGGGATCATGTCTGCACTTCCAGGCTATTTCCCTCTCTGCAAATGTTTTATTGTTTCCTACTTCAGCTTCCACAGTAGCCCCAGGCTGGTCTGGAGGGTGCAATTCAGTGATTCCCCATACGAATCTTAGCAACGTTTCCTTAGAATTACCTTTCTCCTAGCTTGATCATTAAAATAGCTTCAGAAGAGTCACACGCTCCCCCTTAAAGCCATAATAATAAATTATCAACATTTCTCATCTCTTATTAAATATACTGCCTGCTTTCCCATTCTTTTCACAGCTTCTGCTGAGCTGTCTGCCTTTTATTTGCATTTGTGCAAGTTTGCAATTTTTTTTTCAATAAACTAAGCACTAATAAATCCTGGAGGTTTTTGCTGGCTGTCCGCAGCGCTCAGCTTCCTTTGCCTCTCAGCTACTTTATTAGCTTTCTTGTAGGGACATAGGCATTGCCATCGCTCGCTCTGCTGGCCTATATCCTGCCCCGAGTGCTGGATTATTCTGGATTTGCAAGAAGCAAACCCAGGAGGGAAACTTTAGCGTCTCTTGATATTACTTTCATTGTAGACTTACTTGCTGTTGCTTGACACCACAGCTGCAGGTGTAGTTCCTCTAAATATCCTCCAAAACTGTTTGCAGATGAAACGTCTTGGAAGGATGGAGCTCTGCATTTGATCTCAGCTAGTTCTCGCCTGCCCTGAGACCCACAAGCGGGCAAGGGGCTCATGCCAGTAAGCGACTCTGCACTCCATGAGATAACAGCTCAACTGGGGCTGCCCCTTCCATTCCCACTCCCTCATAGAAGGGTATATTTTCCTAAATCCCAATCCGCTGTTTCCACCTAAACAAGTAGCTCTCGACACAGACATGCGATGCCTGTTAGCTGCTGATAACCTGCTCTCACAGGCTGGTATGGCATCAGGCCCTTTCTCCTGTATTCCCCTGCTCCCAAGCAGAAACCGATCCTTTCAGAAGCTGGCACAATTCACTACAAGACATCGAACAAATCCCTGCAGCCCATTCATAAAAACATCCTGAAAAAAAAAAAAATCCACTTTCTCCATATTCTCTGAATATATTACTGTTACTGTAAAGAGAAAAAGAAAAAAAGAACAAACAAATATCCCAGCTTCTTCCCCTTAAGATGCTTTTCAGAAACATTTCCCGTAAAGGGCAAAAACGGGTCACAATAGCCCAAGGGAAGTGGTGGCAGCTCCATCAGCAAAATAATTCAAAGCGAGACTCACGATAGCCCCAGCTGGGCCCCATCCTACGGGGATGGCGCACGACCTGGTGTTTACCGCCCCGTCCAGTTTCCCACTGGAGGAGATGGTCAAGAACCCAGCCGTGGCGCTTGCTGGTGGGAGCCCTGTGCCAGGAGGGCCGCGAGCGCCCTGCTCGGCCGAGGATGGGGCCGGGGCCGCTGCTCTCCCCCGCCGCGTGCGGAGGACGGGAGCGGAGCCCGCCGAGCGCATGACTCACGCACTCGCTGGACGCAGCGAGTATCAACATTAGGCAAGTCCCTGACACCGGGGAGCACTCGGGCCTCGCAAAGCTTATTTATTGCTCAATACAACTGTTTTATAGCTGCTCTTTGACCGCTCGTTAGAATTAACATGAGCTAATGCTGAGAAGGATATGGATTTATTTTTACAGTTTAGAGCACTTAAGGATCCTATTTTTTTCAGACTTTTTTTTCCCCTCCTCTAGAAACACACATTTATGTTATGGGCTATTGCTCTCCTTGAAGGAGCTGTCATACCCTTGATTGTAATCCCATCCACATTTTATTTTCCTCTATTCCTCTTCTAGTTTCTGCTTTTGGAAGGAACATACTCAATTTGTTTTTTTCCACCAAAAATAAGGAATACAGAGGATCTTAGTTGCATTTTTTTTCCGCCTGCCCTAGCAGCCTCTGTCTGTTTATTTGCCAAAGTGCTTGGCAGCGACAGTTCCTTGAAAATAAGATAATTTGTGAGAAGGCATTAGCTATGCCATGTGCACTATCTCATCGGAATGCAAAAACATTCACAGCTCTTTAGGAGCTACCAGGTAATCTTTTTGTGCAAGACAACCCCCCAAAAGAGGAGGACAACAAGGAAATAGAAGTGTTCCCGGGTCAGATGTTTATTTAGCAGTGCTGGACAATTTAATCAACTGCCCTTGGAGCCAGACAGGAGCTGCAGAAGGGAACACTGCAAAAGAAGCAGCAGCCCTTGGAGCATTTTCTACAGCACCTTCAGAAGTTAATTTGCCACTTCCCAAAGTGGCAGCACCTCCCCTTCCCTAGGATTTCTGACCTCTGCAGATTTCACTCTGCCTTTGCTCCCTGCTAACTCCAAGGACACAGTGGTGGAGAGGGAATCTTTGAAATTCCAGCCCCCAACAACCTTGAACTGCAAAACCCCACTTCCCTCCACATTTCCTTGTCCTTCACTAGTGTCTTTCATGGGCAGAGCCAATGGCTTTCATCAGTCTAGTTAGGCGTTTTGGGTCTCCTGCCAGGGGGATGAAGGTCACGGGCTCTGTGGGTCTGTCTGCTTACTGACAGTAAGTTTTTGTACAACTCCAAGAAGAGTTCTCTGCTTCTCTTCATTTGGTTAGTGAAAAGCTACAAAGAATTTCTGACTTCTTGTGGTGGGGTTGATACTTGTTTTATTTTTCCTCTCCTGCTCATCAGGTATATCTGACAGACGGCACCAGCCTCTGGCTGCGCACAGATCCTACCCTTGCTCCTACCTCCCAGGAGCACCACAGAACAAGCAATACCTCCTCATCGCCTGAGCTTCGAGGGGGGATTTAGAATAGAAGAAGAAAGAAAACAGCCAAGCTTTGGGACCTTTTCCTCACATGTCTGGGTTTTCAGTTTTGATCTGAAGCATTCTCACAGGGACATACCCTCAAAAACATTGAGCTTCCAGCTGCTGGAACATCACATTCCCTTGCTGCATCCCTGACTTAATGTGCAAAGATATTGAAAGCCTCAACATCAGTAATCACTAAAAAAAAAAAAACTTTACCTTGGAGCAGTCATCTAATCAGGCCCAAGCTGAAGGAGACTGATGTGGCCGGGACCAGGAGGGCATCTCTGAAACTCTGCAGTAGGACTGGGGCTTGCAAGCCCAGCTCTCCCCCTTTCCTTTTCCTTTCCCCTTCCCTTATCTTTTTCCCCTTCCCTTTTCCTTTCCCCTTCCCTTATTTTTTTCCCTTCCCCTTCTCCATCCCCTGTAGCAGCCATGCCCCTGCCAGTAGCTGGCCACGTATTAGCAGCATCACAGATTTTCCCCACTTGGGACACACACAGACCAGATTATTTGTTTAATTAAAATGGCCTTAACGGCCAAACGGTTTATGGGCTTTTTTGCTGGTTAGTTGCAGAGGGGTTATTTTACACACAAGGAAAAGCTTTTGAAAGGCTTCAAATGAGCTCTAGTTCAAGCCATATGGGAAATATTAAATGATGTGTCAAAATATCCCTCCTATTCCTTTAAGCAAATTCGGTCTGAACCTTAATTTCCTTTATGCCTTAAACCCTTTTCATGATCAGTTTTCCCCAGTGTCCATTCCCTTCTACACTCTGATTGCACTTCATATTAATTATGAAATACTGCAGGACAAGTTCATGGGTTGCTCTCTGCTCTGCTCTGTTATTTTGCCATTTTGTCATTCAGCTCTAGAATAACCAAACATCTATGAACTGCAAGCACTATATTTTAAAAACAATTTGCAAAAAATGTCAGTGGTGGGACACAGCTGGCTGTAATTTAATGACTATGGAGTATTAAGAATAGAAACAATTTTAGAATTCACCAAAATAGCTAGAATACAAGACCCTTGGCTGACTTTAGGCCTAGCAGTCTCTGTGTGAACGAGATGAATAGAACAGTTTTATAAGGTCCTTTAATTCCAACAAGCAATTGGCAACCACACTTTAACCTGCTGATGCAAAGTCCTCTTGGCTCTGCCTTTTATCCTGGCTTTTAAGATAGATCTAACCAAGACCTGGCTCACATATGCTATACTCTGAGCTTATTTCCTGCCAAGTTTTATTACTGTCAGTTGCTGTTGCTGCTCCTTCAGAGACAAATTCAGATATTAAACCCAGTCGACTTAGGCTTTGAAGCTGAACAAAGCTCTGTGCAGATGTTTGACAGCAAACGAGAGTCTTGGATTCCTAGCAATTTTCAGAAATAGTTGTTTCTGATAGTCAAGTTGCCTCATGCATAAATAAAAACGGTGCAAATAGAATTCACGAGGGACAGCAAATTCCAGGACACTCCTGTCAGTACTCAAGACAGACACATTAATGTCTTTTTAGGGATTTGTCCCTTGATTTCTAAACTCATTCACTATTTCAAAATTCTTTCGAAGATTGCATAAGTCTAAGTCTTCCAAATGTGATTTTTTTCTCCCTTTTTACTGCTTGCAAGCTTTACTTTTCCTAAAAGAAAAAAAAAAAGGGAAAAACCCTTAAGGATTTGTCAACCCTCAAATCCCTTCCCCAGTGGGAATACATGCTACCTCTTCAGCCTTTAGCTGTTCTTTTTCTCCATACCAGATTCTCAGGAAGGCACAGTGCTCCCTCCACGGCTTCCTGCTCAGCTCTCGGATTTACAGCTATGGCTCTCTACACCCTCTACCATCAATTACCAAAAACAGGAGTGAATTAGAGCAAAACATGATGTCCCTTCCCTATGTAATTGTGTGATGGAAGGAGTAGGGCAGATAAAAATATATGTCCAATCTCCTTTGGTCGCAAAGCTTGCTGTCAGGTTGTCTGATCCTATCTGTGGATCAAGGTGAGCAGCTCCAAAGCCACTTTGGGGCTGTAAGAAGGGACAGAGTCCCACAATTTTCTCATAGGTACCTCATAGGCCAGGAACCCTGAAGGAAAAACACTTATGGCTTAGCAGGAAAAAACATGTACTTTCTTTAGTTTTTTTTTACAAAAAGTATGTGCATTACAGAGCTCTACGAGACAGAAAAGGGAAAATTTGTTTGTTTTTATAATAAAGCAGATCTATAACCAATGTTCTGGTAACAAAATACTGCTATAAGGTGAATCACTTCTCAGTGATTTGTCCTAGTGATGGCAGTGTCCGGGTGACACCGGTCAATGGCAGCCGATGTCCCTGCTCCCTGTGATTGCCCCAAGCTGCACCGGCTTGGTGACATTACCTCTGCAAGGCCCAGCAATTTGTCACCGCGTGTTATAATCAATCATGGGGTTTCTCAGAGCAGGGCAATTGTTGCCTGGGATGACAAACTGGATTTTGTCTTCTCCGATAATTTCTGAGGCTTGCTTGTACCCAGGATGTATTGCTTGTACTGCTGCCCATAGCCTGATGTAATCTGTGCTTTATGAACTCCAGTGACCTTTTATTTACACAGAGGCCAGTGTGTCCTGCTGTCCTGTGCGAAGCTGGCAGAAAAGAGGTGCCCAAAGTTGGCCAGACTGTGAGGGAGGCTGCATGAAGGGACATCTCTACTCCAAACAGGCCAGGCTGGCACGCTCATGGATGTTGGATCAGGAGGACCAGCAGAGACAATTAATTATGAGAAAAAAAATGGCAAAAAGGCAAGAAAAGGAGGTAAGAAATAAGGAAGAAATTTGCATTGAAATTACAATCATCTAATGCTGAAGAAGTAGATGTAGAAAACAATTAGCTGTGATAAGTCAGAAAACAAACACCAAGTTAGAACTGGAGAAAGACCTTTAAATGCTTAGAAATCTCATTGTAGAGAGTGACCAGTTACTCTGCAGAAGAGAACTCGCCCTTTCTGAAGTCTGGTCCATGGTTAGAACATTAGTGAACTCCAAACCTTCTTTGCTGGTCTTATCTGTATTAACATTTCTACTGCCTCTCCCTGGTGGGAGAAAGGGACGTGAGGTCCATACTCTTGGGTAGGATCTTTTCTGTATTGAAAGTCTCAGAACTGCATTTCACTTATTGCCAAGTGTTACCGAACTTCTCCAAGGGTCACAGCACAAGTCTGTAACTTGCAAGTTATCGAGAAGTTGGTATCTTGCTTTTCTTTTGCAACAGTATGCTAACTGATGAACAGGAAAACTATGCTAAATGAGGCTAATACCTCCAGAGTATTCTTTAATATATATTACTTTACACATATTTAATTTCCATGTGGAAGAGATAATAATCAATCAGAAGCGTCTTCCATTGCCTTTCACTGTCGTACCTCTGAAGAATTTACTCATTGGGATTAAATGAATCAACTTCCGAAGAGATCTGAACTCCTGATTTGCTCGTGAGGTTTTGAAAAGTGTTTCCAACCATGGCCATGCATACATGGACGGGGTTTGGCACGTTGCAGCTTTGTGGTTCTCGCAGTACAAAGCCATGGACACATAGCCACAGCGGGAGGAGAGGACTTCAGAGGGGTGTTTAGCCTTTTCACCTTCCAAACTTCACAGAAAAGGATGTCCTCTCCTTGTAGTTTGTGTTTGTTCACAGTGACGAACATCAAAAGGTTCTTAAAGCTAACTGGATTTTTAAGCATGTCAATTCAATTGTACCAGTAGATATAACATATTTATATGATTTATAATCCATTATTACCTCAAAACTAGGCTCCCTGGTGAGCTAGGCACAATTCAGCTATGGAGGTTTGTCTGATCCTGCTTCCAAATACTTATGGTTTCTATAAAGTAGAGAGGCAAATTAACCATGAATCTTCTGGGCTTCAGATTACTCCTCTTAATGACATAAATAAACTGAGAATCAGCTCTCCTTAACCCACAGGCCACCATGGGAGCACAGACTATACCAAACCCGGCTACCCTCGGATTTCTCTCATTCATGTCTCCAGTCTATCTTGAGACCCCCAAAAGGAAGCTACGTTTTGCCAGGGATGGAAGGAGAGCCTGGAGGTGCCAGCAGAGATGACCACAGGCTTGTGAGAGTGCAGACATTAGAGCCCAGTGTAGCACTAATATTTATAAGGGTGGGAGAATGTGCATAGGAGGAACATCTCTCCTGCAGACTTTCTTCCCTTGGGCAGAACTGTCCCTGGTCCATGCAGCCAGGTGCCCAGCACCAAGGATAATGCATGGCACGATCACGACATGTTGCTTGCCTCTTGAAAGAACTGTTGTGTCAGGATGTTTGTGTAAGGCGCTGAGAAAACAGAGTGCTAAAATGGGCATGAAAAGACACATTATACTCAAGAGGATTGAGCAGAGTGCTGCAATGATGCAATGGCACATAAAAATAATGTCATTTGCCAGCCCAGGATCATTTCCGAGGCAGTAAAACTCGTCCCTCAAAGGGCTGGGCGGGCTGTGCAGGCAGGTTGCCAGCCCGGGCGGCTCTTCTCTGAATGGCAAGGGCAATTGCTGTCAGTGCCCCTTTGGCCGGGAGCTACAGGCTTGGGAAGCGAATTCTGGCAAACTGGTATATAAGTAAGGTGCCTTGAGACGCTTGGCCATCTCCTAGTTTTCCAAGGTGAGGTGTTCATGTTCTAGAAATTCCTTAAGACGCTGATTTCTCAAGCTGGAAATAACACAAGGCTCATCGTTCTGATTTCAAGGGTGGAAGAGAAAATATTCTCCCTTGTTTTCTTAAACGAAATGGAAACAATGCAGCCTTGTTTGCCTTTGTTTTGATAGCTCCCTTGCTGATGCACCAGCATCTCCGTTTGTGCTAGCGCAGCTGTGGGAATACACACGATCCCTCTCGCTCCGCTGGGCCGTGTGTTCTCCAGAGGCAGGACAAGGAACAATGTAGGCCCTATATTGGCAATGTCATTTGTGTGCGCCTGTAGGACAAGGGGGAAAGGGGAAAGGGCAGGATGACCACGCTGTTTGTTTAATGCGTGGCAATGCTAAACGTGCTAAATTGAAAACTCACCCCACTCCTCCTACATCAAAAGACACATGGATTAATTGTCAATTTATTTCAATTTAAGTATGCAAATAAATGTCTTAAGATAAATTGGGGAGAAAAAAAGAAAGAGGAAGCAGGCTATGAATGCAATCATTCTTATTTATGCAGAAAAGTACAGCTCTGTGGATTTCCTCCATCTGTTCTGTTATATAGAACCAAATTGGAGTTAAATGCGCTTTTAGAATAAATCATTATGGCCTAAATTGAACATGATTTGCAGGGAAAATAAAGCCATATGTGTTACATTAATTTCTCATTTTTGCTCCATCCTGCTTCCATTTGGTTGCATGTGTGTCATGCTCTATTCCTAAGTGGTGTCACTGATGCTGAAAGTGGAAAGTGACACTCGATTTTCAAAAGTGGGCTCAGTCTTTCAGCTGAGTTACTAAAATTCATGAGAGTGTCCACAGCTTCTGGAGGTCGCAGCATAGAGTCTCATTTGCACAGGTAGGAACTGCGAGGAAATCTGATCAGGTTAATCAAAGCGCACCAGCATAACACCCAGAGGAGAAGGTGATGCACACTGCAATAATAAAGGATATTAAGACCCTCTTGCCCTTGCGTTATTATTTCAACAGAACAAAATGAGTGTTGCATCAAGCCATCAGTGTGTACTTAAGAGTGGCACTTGGATTCTCAGGTCATATATGGAGATTTCACATTAAGTTGTGTGGCATGAGGCACGGTTTTGTGCAGCTGGAGCAGGGAATGGTCACTGAATCCAAAGGATCTCCTAGGATCCAAAGGATCTTGCTAGCTACAGAGCAATTCCTGAACCACCAGCTAATCCCACTCTCACATCATTCCTGGTTGCTCTCACGGGCATGATCGAGCAGTGCACTGGGAGGAACAGTTTCTGCTGGAATATTTCTTAGCAGGAGAGCAACAAGCTTTCCAGCAAAGAGAAGCGGCTGCAGGGAGGCTCGCTGCAGATTCTGCTATCGCAGGTTTACTGACATTTTACATGGTGAATAAATACGATGGAGAATCTGTGCGAGCTCTTTTGCAGAGAGCACACAGGCAGTTTTTAAACTACGGTATTTTAAGAAGCAAGAGGGATAAATATTGAGCTGAATTCCACCTTTTTTTTTTTATCCTTGTTCCCACTTCATATATAAGCATTACAGAAGACATATAGTGGAGACATATTTTTTGAGATTTCCTGGAAACAATATTTCAGTCTGTGTCTCCTCTGGAAATGGATATACCCAAGTTTTACAGCTGTTGGAAGTCCACAGGCGGAAGGAAAGAAACAGCCATGTTTACATCATGCACAAAGGCCTCGCTTTGCAATTTAATGAGAAATGACAGACGAAACGATGGCCCTTTGAGCTGCAGTGAGGTCTCAGATACTACGCTGCTTTACGTGCAGTTGTCTGCTGTGCCCTTGAATCCCCCTTTCTGCGAGCCCGACAGAAGGAGCGTCTCTGGCTCCAAGGTTTCTCTCTGCAGCTCTCCCCAGCAAGCTGTGGAGCGGAGATGACTCCACTGTCTTTCACCTAACCCTCAGGCTGCTGGCAGTCTGGCTCTTGAGAAGGGTCTGGCTATGACATAAAGGCCCCCCTAATGTTTCCAATCCAAATGTTTTATGATTCCAAATGTGGTTTTTTTTTTTTGGTTGCAAATTGAACGCACAAAGTTTTCCTCTCCCCTCTGAAGGCAGCTATTCCTGTTCATACACCTGCCTGATCTTCCCAGACAGCGTTTAGGTCATGACTGCCAGTGGTTGGTGACTGAAGGGTGAAGCTGTGTTTTGCAGGCCAGCAGAAAAAATGCTTATTTTGTGTGGAAGATGCCCAGAGATAGAGTGATGGATGGGCAGGCAAGTGGGTGAAGTAACCTCTGAGTAACACTTGCCAGGATTTTCTAACAAGCACCTTGCTGCATCTGCCATCATGTCCCGCTGGGATTAGGACTGGCTTCCTCCTGGGCGTCCTTGAGGGCCCACTGTGCTGGGAGGCCTCAGAAATGCCCTGGTCACAGCAAGGCTGCAGGGTCCTGCGGCTGGGACTTGGCGTGCTGGATCCCTATGCCCGCCGGTCCTTGCGGCTGACGCAGAGGCCACCTTTGAGTCGTGCTGGTCGTTAGTGAGCTGTGCAGCACACCAGCGAGCTGGGCTGGCAGTACCCAGGAACAGTCTCAGGGATATAATTAGGAGAATACTTTAATTTGTTCTGTTCTGAATTTCTCTTTGAACCAATGTGAGCTGAGACAGCATATATCAGTGTAGCAAAGAGTATTGCAGCAGCAGCCCCAAGCCGCATAGTCCCCAGGCTCTGTCTAGCTGCTTCTCTCCAAGGATGTTGAAAGTTGTGCATAGCCTGGACTGAAAGTCCCAGCACCGGGACTCATGCTGCACCGGGCTCAGGGTCTGAGCCTGAAGCTGGCAATGCTTCTTGCTCACCCACTAGCTTTACATGCCATCAGGGATGCAGAGGAAATATTTCCCAAGTACTTGTATGGAATAGGTGGTGTTTTGTGTGTCATCATATTATTTAACAGCTATTTGTTGCTGGTTCTTGGCAGTTGGCTGCATATTCAGTGACAAATGAAGTTGGTGTTAGTATTTCTCAGCTCAGATGAAACTGAGCAAAATTTAATTAACTGCAGAAAAAACAACCATTGTATGAAATCTCAGTGCTCATTGGACATTTTGCTCTTAGATGATTTCCTAATGCAATTCTGAATAAATACACAGAATCCTACCAGTCAATTCAGTGACTACATAACTCTAAAATAATCACAAGCATCGAGTGCAGCATTAGGCACTGTTGGCAAAGAGAAACACTTAGATCTGCCAGCTCTGGGCCTTTCTTCCATCACTGCTCGTGAGTAAACGAAGTGCACAAACTCTCTGATTGGGTTCATGCACCTTTCCCCGGCAGTGGTAGCAGTGCCAGCTTGCAGAGCTCATCTGTCTGGATATGGATAATCTGCAGCCTTTTAACCCTCCAGACTATTAAAGGCCTCACCTTGGCTTTTATTAAGCCCAATGGTCAGGCATGCAGTTTTCTCACATTGCTGCTGGTGCTGTCATTGCAGGACAGAAGGTCCTTCCTTCTGTCATCCTGAAAAGGGCCCGTGCTTTCTGTCATCCTGAAGGGCCCGTGCTTTGCCATGCTGTTCGATGCCCTCACTTGGTGAAACGGGCTGGAGACCAGGGACAGCTCCAAGGAGCAGGACGGACTGTCAGGCCTCCGAGGAGCCGGTCTTCCCCCTGGCTGCAGGGCAGGCAGGTTGTAAGCAGAAGGACATCGGGAAGACAGGAGCATTTCTTCAGCCCACGCTGTCAGGGCCGCGTGGCGGTGTAGTCCCGACCTTCCTCACCCTTCACTCTGGTCAGACTGTCCCCGCTTGAGACTCAACAAAACCAGCCTCACAGACGCTCCAGTTTTCTGCAGGTGCAGCAGCACAGAGGATTCACTTAACCTCTCCTCCCTTTATGTATCTCTTAACTAACGTATTACCTCTAGCTGAACCAGCACTGTACTTGGCTGAGCTAATTTACAGAAAGCTTTCCTCCACTTGAAAATCTTTTGGCAACAGGAGCTCACTATAGAGCCAAACCACGTGTCTTGTATGTCCTAGAGCCTAAGCCTGGGCCCAAGGGCAACATCAGCTTTGTCTTTTGTCATCTCACCACTCCAGCTGTGGAATTGCATATGGGGAGGGACGCAAGCTGCACCCTCTCTAACTGAGCTGAAACACATTTTTTGATGGCTGAGCCCAGTGAAACCAGTGTGTCTGGCCTGAGCACACGCATTGCTCCAAGCACCGGACACGCCAGCAGTGAGCTTGGGGTGCACCAGGCCTCGTTCATGTTACCTCACTCCTCTGTCCCTGATCCAGCTTTCCCTGATCCTTACTTTTTCTTGGAGAGAAGTGTGGGTATTTGGGCTGAAAGGTGCATTCAGAAACCTGCAGTCTGGATGCTCCCGTAACTGGGACCCCGAGGCAGGCTACAGCAGAAGCGATTGCTCCATCAGTTCAGTCCCACCACCTCTGAGAGCAAGGACACAGCTTGCTAGGACTGGCACAGGAGAGGAGAAAGAAGTGATAAAATTCTCATTACATTATCTCTTTTCATTTTTTGACAGTATCCAGAGCAGAAATTTCCCACACATTATCTTTATCTCTCTCTATAAACAATTGCTTAAGCATTTTCTTAGGAAGAATACACATTTTCACTTACAGCAAAATAAAATTGAGGCATCAATGCTCAGCTAAAAACATACCTGGATCAGGACCAGAAGGAGGGGATGCCCACCCCAAATTCTTCAATCTCCCACTCACCTGCTGCGTGTCCTGTAGCACAACATGTGGGGCAGCGTTAAAGCCTTGGCTGCCTCAGTTAGGCACAAGACTAATAATGGCCTATTTTCCAGTGAAACCAAGTACTTGCAGCTCCCAGTGGGTCTCTGTGAACTTGGTCCTTTTGGGAAACAAGAAATCAGGCCTCTATAATGGCATGTGAAAAAGCAGCTGCAGTTGTTTAAGTAGGGCGTGATGTTTTGTCCTTGGTGAAGAGCAGAAAACTAGACTTCCACCTTCAGTTACACAAAACTGCATTTCAGTTACTGCTTGTAGTGAGTTGGGGCTACTGGGAGTAACTCATACCCACTGCTGTTTGGCTCAGTGGATGAAACACAATATATAAAACACCAGCCGTTACGGTTAGCAACAGATGAAGGATTGCACAGTAGTGGTAGGAGGTTTGCTATCCTTTTCTGTGAGTTGGAAACATGAGCTTCACCAAAAAAGCCAAGTTGCTTTTCAACATCTAAATTTCACAGCACATCTGCTGTGTCTCTGCTACTGAAGCTGCATGGATCTGGTTGCTTCTTCCAGAAATTTGCTCATGTCTGGGTTATGGCACGGGGTACATCTGTCATATATTGAATAACCAATTGGAAGTGTTGAATTAAATAGGATTTCTCAGGTTATTCCTATATAGACTCAAGAATAACATTTATTTTTTTCTGAGTCCACTTACTATCCCTGTAATGTCCAAAAAGAAATGCAGGAGGGAAGTGACTGGAGAAGCAAGAAGAAGGACGGGTTCTTCTGCGTGAATAGAAACTAGTCTATAGCATCCTGAATGTGGGACTAGCTATGTTAGTGTTAGCGAAATACTTCCGCCTACCTTTATAGTTGTGCATTTCTTCCAGGACAAACCCCTAGAGGGAACACTTCATTAAGCCATATCACAAATTGTATTACCTGAAAAATATTTCTGTATTAGCATATGGACAATATCTTGCTACAGAGTGAAGAATGCCACAGGAAAACACAGAATGCCACAGATGAACCCGGTGATATGGTCAGGAAAAAAGTGGAAAACATGACAGTTAGACTTGGCAGATTAACAGATTACGATTATATCTTGTCTCTGTTTTGTGCCATAATTTTTTCCTGGTGCCTTTCCTTGAGGTTAAGTGTCTGGAAAGGCAACAGGGATCCTTAAGACAGCACATCATCAAGTCCTGAGGGGATTTCGGTAGGTTTAGCTATCTACGCCTGTGCCCTCCGCACTGTGCATCTTCTGCTGCTGCTACCTAGTTACATGAGCAGAGATTTATGCACCGCTGATTTTTTCTCACAGCTGACAAGGCCAAAGAGAACGGCAGTGGGAAAATTAAATGTAAAATGTTACCTTGACTGCATCTTTAAAGAAATCACTCCACTAACAGCACCAAATTAACTCCTGCAAAAATCATAACTCAAAGCCCCTTGGGTATGTGTAACATTTTGTATCACAGTATGAGATGCTAACTTTTATGTCTTGTTATATACATGTACTGTGACTGAAATACAGCAGCTGAGGGAACTATAACCTTGAATTATCCTGACTTATTTCAGGATGCCAAACCTCAGCCAAAGGATTGCTAGTGCATGGACTTTCCAACCTTTAGTGACAAGGAATATATCTTGCTTCCTTTTATTGGCCAAACGATATACTCTACTAAAGTCTTCTTGTAGGGCTGCAAAAGAGGAAAGCAAACTCAGTTTCAAAAACTGAGCTCTACTGACTGCAAATATTTACCACATAATATACCTATACTTTAAATTAGACATATAATGTCTGTTTTTACACGCTTACTTTTAAATATCATCATTTTCCCATATTTTGGCTGGCAAATACAGTGACAGAATACATCTGTGCTGTCAAGTATGCTAAACCTATCCTAGCAGATGCTGAAGGACAGAAATCAGTTAAATTCTCCATGTTCACTTGGAGAATAACTGGCAACATTAGTGATCATCATAATCAAAGCCTGTGTGGTATCGTTCTGCTTATGATTACAGGTACTTTGCTAAATGCACTAAATGCTTTAGTAAATTCAGTGGTGGCCTTCAGGTCTAAGGCAGTAAATGGGGTCTTTGGACAGCCTTGCCCAACTGGGGTAGCACTTGGATTTGCATCTCCTCTGGGCCTAGGGCTGGACATCCTGCAACTCTCGGACACAATTGTTTTGGATCTAGAGGCTTTTTTTTTGTCCAGCTACGACATCATTAAGAATATGAGGATGGTGCTGCTACTACCAGAGGAGAGCTTTTTCTAGCATGAAACCCAGGTTAGGCATTGCCTATCCATCCATCCTATCATCTTCTGTGATAGCCTGGGAGGAGTGTAAATAGAAATTGAGCACAGATTCATGAATGCTGCCTTATAGGACAGGTTCTTGGAGAGATATATTCCTAGATCAGCTCATCCTGTTTTGGATGAGACCAATAGATTTGCTCTGAGAGTCATGTTGAGGACGAGGTAACAATTACACAGTGTGGGGACCAGAATCTGGAGTTGGGCCCAAGAGTTACTGGACTCTACAGCCTGGGTAATAGAGGAGTCATGCTTGGGGACAGAGAAGGAAACAAGTCTTAAGACTTCTGTTTACGAATCCTGAAGTTTCTATATAGAGCTGGGAGATAAGCTGAAGCTCACCCTGAACAGTATCTCACGGGAAGGTAGAGCTGCATATGACCATTGTTGTTCTGGAGGTACTCCCCAAATCACAGCTATGTATCCTCAGGAAATCATTTTTTGAAGAGATGGGTACAATGGAGTAGGACTTCATGTTGTTGCCCTGGAAAGGATATGGTAAGAGCAGTCTGAAGAGATTGCTCTTGAGGTTTTCACTTGCCCTTCATTTTGTGAGGTTTATTAGCAAGAGGCACCTTCCTCAGTCCCTTCACACACACTGAAATCATCTGGGGAAACTTCAACATCAACAGGAGCTTGTTGCCATGTTCTCCAGGCAAACCTCTACATGTGCTGCAAATGCTGTACTGCACCTAGTATGAACCTAATATTGCCTATTTTGCAGGTAATATTCCTGTAAGAGGTAAATAAAACATTGAAGAGATGTCTTTTATATGTGCCTGCCTTTGTGCTCTGAAGGGACTCTCATGTCCATCTGTTGTAAACTGGTAAATTCCATTGCATGTCTTACATGCTTCAGCTTGCCAAAAACGCATACTCTCCCAAAACAATTCCTCTGAAACAAAAAACTCCCTCATCCATCATTAGCCATTACCAGAAATGAAAATACAATAGAAGCTAAGTGTCTGCTGTCCTAGACGGGTGAAAGTACAAGATGGTGTGACTCTCTGACAAAGATCAGGAACTGGAATATAAAGTATTTTTCACCAGTTTTCTCCTTTATTTATTCCCCCTACTTTTGGTTTAACTCAAGATTTCTTAAATTCCTTAAATCTGAACTTGTTCTTCACTTTGTGGGTACTAACATAATCAGCCCTGACATATTCTCTTGTTAAGAGTATAGTTTCAGTGAAGTGAATCATTTGATCAAGTCAAGGCTAGAGCAGCTTTGTTTTCACTTGAAATGGCTATAAAGTCATCTGAGTGAAAGTCTCATAGGAAACTCTCACTTTTTTGACTGGTTCCTCAAAAGATATTGCTAGTTTAGCTTATCCCATGAAGTCATCTTTTCTAGCGTGCCACAGACATAGAGGAAATGTTGGCTCTCTTAACTTATTAATCATCATGCTGATGCCTTGGTTTTCTCCCACGACCTATTTCACCAAGTAAGAGTATGTATTATTCTTAGTTTATAGGTGCATATTTAGAACCAGTGATACCATTTTATTTTGTATGAGTTAAGATAGAAATACTGTCCCGTTGTCACATTGCTTTGAGTAGCAAGTAGCAAGGCTACCAGAGTAGCCTTGTGGTTTGAGTTTGGGGACTCCAGGGGTGGCTTCTGCCCTTTAAGTGTACCATTCCCTGCAGCAGCAGCAAGTGCAGCCTGGTTTTCCATGAATCCAGGTGCTTGGGGAAAGCATAAGCAGGTGAACAACTTGTTGAGGATGGTGTCTGTACTGCGTCAACCTAGCACAGCGGGTGGTACAGGAAAAGCCCATAGCCAATGTCCTTGGCTGATGGGAACCACCTTCGTGACAAGGACGTGGTTTCATGTCAGGAACACCATCTCTTTTATATGGTGCAAGCAGAAAAAAACAGCCTTCTCAGCAATAAACTATAGCAAAAACAAGTATGTGTATAATTCTCATGGGAAAAACGTGGGTTTCTCCCAATACTAGTTCTTCCATATGGGTGCCCATTGCATACAGGTCAGATATTTTCACTTCAAAATCGTAATACAGATAGAAGAGTCATAGCTACAAATTACACATAGTTTAAAAACAGAGACTTAGGGAGGAAAGAGTCAGCATCACTTGGAGTGTTGGAAACCTCCCTCCAAATCTAAGTGCAAAGGTAAGGACAAGTGATGAGGGTTTGAACAATTGAACCTTTAGAGAAATACAATAAAACTGAATTTTAACAAACAAAATATTTATTAAACATAACCTGTACTTCTATACTTTCAGCGTAATTAAATTCAGCTATTTTACATTTTCCCTAGGAAATCAGAACAACAATGTGCTGCTAATAGCATCTTTGCTCTAGGACTTCCTCTGGTAGCTTCAGTCATGACAGTAGGTTTTACTGTACAATGGAAAACTTATCATCAGTTTGAAAACTCTTTCCTTCCTTGTCCTCACAGTTTAGATACTTCTGTTTGTTTTGATTTGTCAGAAACACTCCTCATCCAAAGCCTTAAAGCAGAATGCAACTTGAACCTTGTAAAAAATACCTATGCACTTCTGCTTCCAAACACTGCAGATCCATATCATCTTTACTGGTAGATGAACTGAAAACCTCTATCCAAAGATCTCCAAATGCTGGGGAGTATTGCCTCTAATCCTCACATTCTGGGCCCATCTTTAGTTATACTAAAAATAGCTGGGTATCTTCACTTAAAGTGTCAGCCTATGTAAACAGCCATGAAATTGCTTTGGAAGATTTATTCTCTCAATCCTCTCTCACCTCTTGAAGTCTAGACTTAGGAAATTTTATTTAAATCAAACCCATACATTTTTTTTTTCAAGTGGCATTTGCCCATGACCTACAGTATTTCCAGATGTCTTGAGCCCTGGATTATGGTTTAGTGAGCCTCAAGATCTCCTTTTGCTGCAGTTTTCTCCAGAAATTCACTTCTTTTCCCATAACTACTGAAAAGCTTCTATGAGTGCAGGATGAAAAGCTCTGAGTTTGCACAGTTGGAAAGTTTTTAGCCAGGCAATTCCAAGAAGTAGGAAGAGCCCTGAGGATTGTGCACTTTTTTTCTCTTGGAGACCTGGCTTCCAGTAAAAAACATGCTATTGCAGGGAAGTAATATCTGGGCAAAAAAAAAAAAAAAAAAGGAGTGGGATCTAATGGATTAAACCCTCAATCATCAGAAGGTTGGAGTCCAGAGTGCACATCCTGCTTCTTCTGGCAGACTAGAAGGAAGAGCTCCATGTTAGCTCTCACGGGCATCCCGCCAGCCCTGTATGCAGTATGTCCCTACAGCAGGTACCAGTCTGCTCCTCTTCTCAGGTGAAAAAACAGGCTACCGAGTTAGTCCTTCAGGACTCGCTGTCTTGCTAGACCAGGCAGGGCTGGTTATGTGGTTGCAAACAAGTCCTAAGAGCAGACACTTCCACATCTTCCTCTGTTTGCTTGTTTAGAAGCAAGGCCCAATGAACTGCCAGAGCTGAATAAATAATCATGATGATCGATTTCACTTTTTAAAGCACATTTGGTCTAATCATTGCATGATCCCCGTCCTCTCATTCTGCAGGCAGAAGCCACCTGAGTAAGTTTTTGAGAAAATGAGGGAGTCTGTTGGAAAGTTTTTACCTTTGCAAGTATCCAAATAAACCTTATTAGATGCCTACAAGCAAGGCTACATGAAAACTGCCTTCTGCTCGGTGAGGGTAAAGGACCTCACAGAGGTCTGACGCTAGCGAGATCCCATGCTCTGTTGTAGACAAAGCCACTCACAGCGCTTGATTGCCTTGAACTGCGCAGATGGGTAACTGAGATACTGACCTTTATCAGAAAATTCAACTTCAGTGGCCCCATTAGACTCCTTTTTTTTTGGTGTGTGTGTGTGTGTGTGTGTGTGTATGTGTGTGTATGTGTGTGTGTGTGACTTACCACAGAAGATCTGCTTAAGACATAGCTGTAGAGGAAAAGATGTTCATATGAAAGTCTGTTTGTCTGCAGAGCTCCTTGCTTTGAAAAGAAAGATAATGGCTTAGGGCACAAGACTGAACAATCGAGTATGAGGCTTTTTATTTCTCTCTTTCTTTTGGAGCAATAGGACCAACTGGCTTTGAAGATTTAGACCCTGTTCCTGCGCACTTCTTTGCAAATAGCTTCAGAGAGGGCTGGGGACAAATTACGTTTCATTCCACTAATTGGAGCTATAGTCAGTCCAAGAAATTCTCAAATGTTTACCTATCAGCGACATCCCATCAGGCGCTGACACCGTGGACTGCTGGAAAACTACTGCAGCTAAACAACATGTTACGTGCAGATGAGTTTCATTTCTTCAAACACCTTGCTGCAATGCAGAGGCAGTTTCTCTACAGTTTTCCTTGTATTCACGGTAATGCCTGCCCCAGCCAAAACCATTCCAAGGCACAACCAATCTCCTGTGTCAGTTTACAGGGGAAAGGTAGATCTTTTTCTTTATTATTTTGAAATTTTATTTATATCTCAATGGATGCCTGACCTGCCAGGCAGAATGAAGAGTTTGCCAAAATAAAGGAGATCAGTGCTGCAAGAGACATAATGCAGCATAATAGGCCTGAGCCCACACCTTTAAATTAGTGGCAATTTTGCCTCTGACTTCTGAGAAAAAGTGGGCCAATTTATTCAATATTTATAAGCCCAGGAGAGTGCTGCAAATTAAGTCCTGCACGGTAAGAGACAAAGTCTGCAGTAAACTGAATGCTGCAGCCATGGCAACTCACAACTCAGTTAATAATTTTCCAACATAAAAAGATATTTTTTCACGGCCCCCGAAACAGAAGCAATTTACAAAATTGACTGAGGTGAAGGTATTTTATATTTATTTGCTGTGTTTTTTGTACCTTTGGACTTTAGTTAGAGCCTCAGCTGCTCCCCTGGGATGTTAGAGGAGTGAGGCAGCCCCCCGAGTGTGGGAGATTTCGGAGGACGTTGGGAAGGAGGCGATCTGTCACCTGTGCTTTTATCACACCAGGTTTTCATCCTGGCCTATGCGAACACAGAAGTGCTTCAGAAAAGGGTCAGAAAAGGTCTGTTTTTTTTTTTCCCTTGTGGAGAATTTCAGCACAAATGAAAATGTCATTTTTTGTCTGTCCTTCCCCTGTTAAAAAGAGAGAGTCAGGGGAGGAAGCTCTGCTAAGGACTGCCACTGCAGAGACAGTGCAGGTCCCCGCTGTCCCCAGTTTCTGCAAGAGGACAGATGTCCATTTCAGTAGCAAAGCACCCTCGCTGCAATGGCTGCGGGCTGCTTTGCACCTAACGCACAAAGTTCCTGCATGAGGCACGCTCTCATTAAGGACCTTTCTGTCAAATAAACATTTGAACCAGTTAAGTTCAACACAGCATTTTCCATATCAGGAAGATGTAATAGCCCTGGCTGTTATTAGAAGTTTTGGTCATCTTGTTTCCTACTGGGTGCAAAATGCTCCCTAGAAAAAAAGCAGCAATGCTAGTGGTTTTCCCTGTACTGTTGGTGAAATACAATAATTTTCTCACCCCCAACACAAATTGTCTCCATACTCTTTTTTTTTTTTTTTTTCACTCCTATGGATCAGTCATATTGTATGTTCTTTCCAGGTTTTTATGATATAATTGTGTCACCAGTGAAAGCCAAATGAAAGCACCAAGCTGTTACCATATGTTGGTGTATTTGTTATTTTATGAATCTTTGCTGCATCTGGAAAAGTCAGCTAAGATTAAACATCGCTTTATCAAGAAAGTCCTGGTTACTGCTAAGGATATCAACACATCTGTTTCTCCATGAACTGTTGAATTTTGCTGTGTTATTTTGCTTTGCGGGAAAACTAAAATACCACCATAGCCCACTGAAGCAAAACCAGTGATTTAAATTCCACTCCATATTTTGGACATACCAGTGTAATAGAGATGATCATGGGCTATGGAAAATCCTTTTATTTCCATAAAAAGGGATCATATAAGGAAATGGATTGAGGATATTCAGTATTCAGCCTCTGCTAGAGGGACTTCTCTGCGGGGCCTGTTTATCTTCCTGCAGCTGAACTGCTTCCCCATGAAAATGCAGTAATCTGCAAGTAGCCCTGCTCTGATATGGGCACTAGTTTGGCATTTCTTACATATCTAGTCATGGGCAATTCCCAGCAGACCTGCATCACATAAAAAACTTGTGACCACGAGGCCTCATCCTTTAAAGAAAACCTCTCTAAAAACTATGGAAGGTGCAGGGAAGGGGGAAGTAATAACTGTTACCTTGAGGTCATGGCAGAAAGTGGCAAGTGCCGGGAAGAGCTGCAGGGTAAGTACAATCTGCGCAGCGCTGCCCATGTCTTCATTCCTATGGTCACTACCAGCATCGGGCAGCCGAGCCTTCATTTTCCTTGGCCTTCATCACCCTGCGTAGAGAAGTTCTCCACAGTCAGAGCAATTAAAGGGTAAGATGGGGTAAGACGATTTTTTCAAAGAAGAAAGAATCCAACTTTTTAGTTGATCATAGGAAGAAGAACATTTTTTTTTAAAAAAGGAGAGATGTGTCTACTGGGGTGCAACACCTGAAGACCAACACAGCTAATTGGGTCATAGCAAATAAAAAAGCATGATGTACTTAAAAATGTGGTGCATACAAGGACTCTTCAAAGCCATTTTTGTTTGTAGATAGTAGCTTTCCCTGATCACAGCAATTTCTCTGCATCTGGACGTTTGGAAACAGAAGAGTGAACTGACATGAAAATGGTTCTTAGTGAAGGGAAACAATCATTAGAGAGGCACAAAAAACATCCTCAGAATGAGTTTAATTCACTATACATTGAATCAGGAGAATGAATATGCATTAAAGTGAATAATCTTTCTGACAAGGGAAAATGTTGAGTTCCCGGTCCAGTCTAAGTGATGTTCAGAATCATAAGGAAATAATACAGATTCATAAGGAAATCTAAGGTAATAGGGCTATGGAGAATTTAAAAAAAAAAAAAGAGAGAGATGTAAAGAAGGGAGGGAGAAGAAATGTGCTCTCTCTGGCCATATGCTGAAGGCACTGAGCTGGGGGAGAAGCAGATGGTGTAGCTCAGATTTAAACTATAGTTTTCTTAGTTTTAAGCAATTACATTAATGTACACAGAAAGTTTAACATATTTTAGAAGACATTAGGCAATTTTTCCCTGAAAATGACAACAGTGATTTAATCTTCTTCTTTTTCTGAATCCAGATGATTGCTGGATGTTGGCCACAAGCGGATGTGAGTTATGAACCTCATCACCGAGCCAGATTTTTGCTTAATAAATTATCAAAACTTCTTGAAGAATATTAAGCTGTTATGCTATTTGATCTCTAAAAAATAAAAATACAAAAGAAAAAAAAAGAAAAAGAAACTCAGAACACTCAAGAGAGAAATGTCTGCTCTGGTATTTATTCAATAAGCCCTTTGATATGGAAATTATTGGGGTTAACTCCTGTAGCCTTAAGCCTCTCTCCAGTAGTTCAGATAATGTGTGCAAATGCTTGGACACATAATCACTGAAGAACAGGCTTGCTGGTCCTCTTCAGACTCATCCTCTCTGTCTTCTCTTTAGTGATATCTGAATATCTCAGCCTGCCAGCACAAGGACTGCACTTGTAAAGCACCTGATAAATCACCGCTGCTCATTCTCCCAGGAAATACTGGTAAAGCGGCACGGTTACAAACAAGGTACATGAATATCTAAATAGGAGGCCATCAGCATATCTGCTGAGGCAAACCAGAATAAATGAAAATGCTGCATTGCTGCTGGATTGCCTATCAGCAAGCTCATTTGCTGACTAGTGGGCTGTCCCATGGGCTACCTTCATGTATCTGTCAGCAGGAGAGCACCCAGACCTAGTGAAGGGGGCTGCAGCAAGACTACCCCTGTTCACCCCTTGTGCCAAACAGAGATTAGGACAGGCTTCCCAAAGCGACTGTGGGGTCATGTATTTTTCCAGTATCCTTGATTTTGCAGAAGCGAAGGAAAATATGTCAGATTTTGTTAGGACTGATAAATGTGTCTGATGCTTATGAATGATGCCCTTAAGCAGATATCTAGGGAAAAGTAAGAATAGGACAAGAATATATGGCACTTCCCCAGAGTACTGTCCCACCTCCTGCTATTTTCAGCTCAAAGGATTACCTAAGCTTGGTATGGTTTGTCTATTTAGTCCTCTTCAACAGACTTCCCTTCCAGCTATTTATTCAAGCTTTCAAACTTGAATCCATATAACCTTTTTGCAGCCAAATCACTTTTAGTCCTTTGTGGGATGAAGAATAGGAAGACCTACAGAGTGGGGTAGTGCTGTACTGGGAAAAGGGTTTTGCAAACACAGGAATGAGCACATGCATGTGCCTAAGGTGATAGATTTCAGTAGAGTGGCATCTCAGTAGAGTGCATCTAGGGCAACTAGGAAGTTTCTATTGGCCTTGAGTAAGGACCTACAGCAGTGAAGGAAGGAAGAAATAACAGCCAGGGGCTCCAGAAAGTGTTGATGAAGCCAGGAAGAAGAGAGAAAAAGCATGTCTGTGTAGGACACAGTGGGATCCACAGGACCTTTCTCATTTAGAGGAACAAGGCACATTGATTGAGGAAGAAGATGCATACAGCTTTGGAGATTTGGCAGTTTTTTTAGTTTGACACTCTTATTCTCCAGACCTTGGAGAAGGACAGGTCCCACTGCACACAAGAAAATTCCTGATGTTCACCTACTTCTTCCCAGGACTTCATCCCAGCTGGAGACAAATTTACATCTATCTATTTTTCCACAGGGTCACATTCAGGGAAGAGCTGTGTGTCCCCCTCCACTCACAGAGTGCCCCTTCCTGCTGGCGTGTGCTCTGTCCCAGCTCCGGGCTGTCCCAGCACAGGAGCAGGGACACATGTCCCTCAGCAGATGTGTATCCCTGCCGTGCAGGAAAAAGTGGTCAGAGAATTCTTCTGCAGTAACCAAGGAGCCTCTGTTTGCTTGTGTACCTGCTTGCACATCTCTGGAAACGTGGGATTAGGGAAGCAGGCCTAGGTCAGGAAGCGGTGCACCTGAAAATCTCATCCAGCATAAAACCAGGAATACATGAAAGAGTGGCAGTCCGTGGTTTGGCCAGCTGAGCCCTCACAGCAGACACACTACGTCAACACAGTCCATAGGCATTTGACATTAGCCACAGCAAGGTCAATATGAGCCAGTTTGGCTGGTCTCTGTCCAGACCTACTCTCCTGCTCCTCACTCCACCCCTGGAATGGATGAGGACAGACACTTGGTCAAGCTGCATCCCAAATAGGGTCTTT
>JAWLRI010000262.1:4973969-4998119 GCA_034781795.1 Crypturellus tataupa
CTCTCCTGCTCCTCACTCCACCCCTGGAATGGATGAGGACAGACACTTGGTCAAGCTGCATCCCAAATAGGGTCTTTTGTCAGTTCAGAGATGAATGTAAGGAAAGCTACGAGAGAAAATTTTCTGTCATGGAAATAGAGCTGGATACTTTTAATCCAGAAATCAGATGTGCTTGGGGGCAGGGAAAAGCAAAGAGCTGAAACAGAGGACAATTCACTTCCAAGGCAAACTTAAACATTTCATCCAGTGCTGTCGGCGGAGCAGGTGGGCTGGCACCCGTTACTCCGAGTGGGGGTGAAGAGAAGAAAGTCCCTGTTTCGGTGAGGTTACCTGAGCAGGAGAAACTGAAGAGCAGAGGAAGGCGTTGCAAACCCCTCTAACCTCAGCGCGCACAGAGTGTGCCCGAGGCGCATGTACCCAGCAGAACTAAAAAGCCCAGCTCAGGATGTGCACAGGAAGACAGCAGATAAGCAATGCTATTGTTCCCTCTTTTAAGTCTTGTACAATAGGTCTTTGTCAATGCGTCTGTGGCAATTCACTGGGCTTAGAAATGTCCCACGTGGCATCGCCTTCACCGTTGCTTCCATCACAGCTCCCTGCGTGACTCCCGTTGCATCCCATCCACTTCACCAGCTGCAGTTGCATCCTGAGTCATTTAATACTTTTCTTTCATGCCACCATGAAGTGTTTATCCTTTCTTTTTTTTCCCCTCACTTTGTGGTCAATTTGCCCACAAAAATTTGCAATCATAGAGCCAAGCAACAGTACTAAACTTATTCCTTGCTACATTTTTTTCTGTTAAGAGTTTCTGTCACAATATTTTCAGCCAGTGCTATGGCAATTGCAGGGAATGATGTAGATGGTTTAGGAAAACTTTTGTAACTAGAGCAAAACAACAAGCACAGATTCTCATCTCAGGGCACACTTCCAAACTTCCCTTCAGTCTGCATAAGCCCATCCTCACATAAAGCGTGGGGACTCAGACCCAGAGCGTCCGCATTGGGAGTGCCCTTTGCTGGATGCAGGAAAGCAGCAGGGAATGTACCCTGCAATAACTCGTATGAGTTAGATGATATTTCACAGTTCGTCATACGCTGAGGCTCTATCACAATTTGCATAAATGTTCTGTCTTATAAGATGGCCTTCCTACAGTCCTATTCGCTCTTAACTGCTTTTGTGAATTTTCTTTTTTCTTTTTTTTCCCAAAATCAAAAGCTCCATTTCTACACAGAAGCAAGACCTTTTGCTGCTGCACTTTTCTTTCAGCACACTTTCTCTCCATTGTGAACATTTCCTGTGTGTCTGCTTTCCAAAATTTGAGTGTTTCAGCCCCCTCTACACATCAAGTATCTCCCATGAAAGGCTGTTGGGCACGTGACAAGGCAGCCCTGCAGAACAGGTCTCATTAGAGAGCGACTTTCATGTTTTCTCTAATCTGTGAAAAAAGGCAAAAAAAAATCCTCAGCAGCAGATAACCTGAAGAGGAAGTTAAAACCATTTTCTGAGATATTTTAATCTTCCAGCAGGAATAATTCACTGTTGTTTGATTTATTTTGTATCAACAACCAGGTCTGAGTGTCATGCAGCTGATGGGCAGTAAATCTGGAAGATGCAGGAAAGCGTCAGTGGGGCTTGGAGACCCTGCGACCAACTGATACCCGCTGAAGCACTGAGGTTCCCCTTTCAAACGCAGAAGCAGACGTAGCTTCTACACTGAGATCACTCTTGTCTCTTTTCAAATAGGGAATCAACATGAAAAGTTGTAACTAGGCTAAGTATTCTGTGTGGTTTGCAGTGCTTCAGTAAAATGTGCAAGGTGGTACATTTTCCAAAGTGTCTACTTCCAAAAGTGACTCAAGGAGAGAGGGGGCACGATGACCTTCCTGACAGAAAAATTTAGGACTCTGAAGGACCGTTAGAACAACAAATCCCAGAGAAACAGTTGCTCCGAAATCTTCTTTAAGCATCCATGTGCTGGCCTGTGGGAATGGTGAGCACTTGGTCAAGGTCTATTGAACTTCGCTGTGGATGGGGAAGGCTGACCGCTCAGTGAAGCACACGGAAGACCTAATGATTATCTCCGTCTACACAGGATTTTGGAAATCTGCAACCCTGACTGTCATGCACTTTGTCTGTGCAAGACTGATGCCTGCAAGATATGGGAAGGCTTCCCACAGCCTGCAGATTGCCCTACAGGGTGAGCAAAAGGAATGACCCATATCCTGCACCATGTGGATGTGCAGAAGTATTGCTTTGTGCGTATAGGAGGGGCCATCTGTAGGGTTTTTGTCATTAGGGAGCAGTGTGGTGGATTGCCTGACACACTAATAGTCACAGAAGTGACAGGTCCTGAATCTGTCAAAAGACGTATTTTGGAGAAAAAATTCAGCTCCTGCTGGCTATCACTGCTCCACAGATAATGGGGTCGTTTCAATGTGTATCAACAGAAGATCCTATTTAGATTTCATTACAGATTTCCTACACTAATACCTGAGAGGATGGGGGCAGGACAATCTGGGATTTGGGGAATAGATCCGAATATGGAAGTTGTATCAATTTTTTTGCAACTCAACCCCACCTCTAACAGCAAACAACTGAATATTCCCTAAGCAAACTCCCTCTTGTGATGATATATGGTCTTTTTCTTCCTCTGAGAAGCTGAGGTGGTTCTCACAGGAAAGGCATATATGAAAGCATCTTTCTTTGAGCACTGATGAAGTCTTTATTTAAAAGTGAGATCTCCCCAGAAACAATATGGCAACTCTACAGAAACCCAGTCTGGAGTCTGCAAAATCTTCCAGGGTTAGTGTGGCCAAAAGCAAGTTTTGTAATGCTGATGAGAGATGTTTTTCAGTAGCCAACATAGCCAGGTCACACAAAAGAAAAATCTATAGTATAAAACCAGTACTACACAGGAGCAGCCAAAGCATAACAAAAGCTTGCCAAACAGTCCTGAAGAATTCCTGCAAAAAGAGGGACAGACAGGTTACACACAGAAAATAAAGGCATTGCAGAATTGTTAAATTGAAGTCTATTGGATCATCTGATCTTGTATTTTGTTCCCTTAGCCAAAACACAATCCCTCTTTCCTGCTTCTGTCAATACTAAACACTGACAAATGTGGTAAAGACAGCTCTTTCCCCCAAGGTTTTGTGGTGTGAACAGATGAAGAGGACACATAGTGGGGAAAATAAATACTATTGTCATTTTACAGGTGGGGAATCGAAGTCCAGAGAGTAGAAATTTGCTTGGGGTCTTATAGGAAGTGTGCAGCCCTTGCTGTGAGACCAGTCATGTTCTTGATAATACAGCTTCTCTTTTGTTTATTGTTCAGGCAAACCTTACATGCTTCTACTTGCTGCATTTGGGAGATTATTCCCACAGGTAAATGCCCTCTGCTAGCAGGAACAGTTTCCTAACATTAAAATATGCATATTTAAATGGGAATGAAACTCCAAAAATGAAAAAAGCCAGAAGCACTTGCTAATTGTGTTTGGTCATGCAGCATTAAAAATGATTCTGTATCCACGGGAGGGTAAACAACATCAATCCATTTTCTTGACAGCACTCTACAAGATCCAGTCCAAATCTTGCTGTCATATCGAAAACAAAAATGAAGGTTTGAATTCTCTTTATAAAGCCACTACAGGACTACCACAGAAAGGAAACTGTATCTTGGGAAATAGTCCTGTGGTTGTTGGAGTGATGAATGAGGATCGATTGATGGATGGGGATGAGGTAAACGAGCAACTGTGGCTGATCCTGACATTGACAGACTTCAAAAAATATTCTATAAATAGCTGCAGGAGTGGCTCTACTCTGACAAAAAGGTAACTAAATGAAGAGCTCATCTCCTTTCCTTCACACTGCCTTCAACCTGAACCTTGAAGACTAAGAAAACAGAAGAACACCATTACTTGCCCTGATGTTCTATGTGTTCATTTTACTACAGATATGCGTCTGTTTTACTTCAGTGCAGGCAGGTATAAGGAGAATGTCTCCCATGAAGAGTAAGTAGCCGACCTGTCAGGATGGGGCTGCTGGGGTAAGTACTGCAGAGTCGGGTGAATGGAGGGCTGATAATGGGGCATTCAAGAGGAGAGAATTGCAAGCCAAAACCTCCAATCTTCCCTCCTTTCCTCATGATAAGGAGACAGCTGCCAGCAAGTAAATAAGTGCTGCCTTTTTTGAGGTGTTAGGTAATCATGTTCATAGGTAAGGGCCCAGAATAGAGTTTGCACTCTGATTACTTCAGTCTGTTGCTTCACTGAGCTTGCATACACACCGTTCTCCATTTCCAGCACATTGTTCTGCCCTGATATCTCATGTTTCTGTCATGATACTCCAGCACTTGTCAAAATAATCCTGACTCCATGGTGCTCCAGGTAGGAACTATCCAAATGTGCACGCACTGAGAACATTTTACCTACCTAAGTCGGGAAGAGGTCTTTTTTAAGTAACCAGACATTGATTTCTGGGCCTAGAAAGAGAAAAAAGAGACATGAATTGCTTTGAAATTGTGTTTTCTCATTTTTAGGGTAACAAATCTTGAAGAATTACAGATGTCGTGCAAACTAACAAAACTGAACAAGAAGTGGTGAGCCTG
Organism: Crypturellus tataupa; assembly: GCA_034781795.1. NCBI lineage: Eukaryota > Metazoa > Chordata > Aves > Tinamiformes > Tinamidae > Crypturellus > Crypturellus tataupa. The sequence continues at coordinate 4,978,576 of JAWLRI010000262.1, forward strand.
AGGTCCAGGGATAGAGAAGTTACAAGGAACCAGTAGGGCCAAAAACCTCAAAGATGAGTCACAGATGACAAAACAAGGTCTTCAGTCTGGAAGGAAGGAAGATAGAGGAGGCCCTGCAAGCCCCACTGCAAGGGGAGCAGCGCAATTCTCTCTTACCAGCTTCACCATGGACATGTTTGGAGCAGGAGGTTTTGCATGGCTGTCCAGCTGCTCTTCTTGTCGGCTACAGAACAAAAAGAAACACCAAGGGAGAATGCAGCTGACTCAGCCTGGAACAAGCAGAGCTGGTTAATGGAGACAATGAACTTGCAGCAAGAGGAGCTACCACATAGCAGATGCATGGGCTGTGAAGAGGGATTTCATCTCTCTTTCCATTACAAAAGTGATTGCAGTAAAAAGAAGTGGTAGAACTACATCATCAAAGATAAAGACTAAATTGGTGACATACCAAAGCAAAGACCTCTTGGGCAAGAGAAGAAAGAGCTCCATTTCTCCCTATCTTGAATCTCATGTTTCTAGGTTAGGCTCAGTTTGGCTTTTTGTCTTCCAAAAGTACATGTTGCTATGCTTCCTTCTCAAGATCTCTCTGCTTCGTGTGATGTAGGCATAAGCAAGGACCTCATGAGTGTGGTGCGTAAGGGCAATCAGCTTCCAAAGAGGATTTCTCTCTAACAGCTACTTAGGCAACAGAAAAGCAATAAAGATTCCTAGGGTGGAGGCAGCTATTAGGAGCAACAACAGAGACAAGGAAAGGCACATGCTAAGTTTCCAAGACAAGTAAGAGTATCAGCTAGCTGCTCTAACAACCTGAAATCTGCATTTTGTTTCTTGTCATCTTTATGGCCAAGCTGTTCAAACTCCTATATCTCCACTGCACCACATGCTTTTTGTGCTCCGTGTTCATTTTCACCTTCCCTTCTCTTTTACCTGTTTCCTGTTCTCAAGGCTGCTATCTCATTTGGTATTTCCTTTGAGGTTTTTCTGTAATCAAAAAGAAAAATAATGATTTCCAGACATTAGATGTGCTTAGGCTCATTTCAGGGCTGCTATACTACACAGCCTTCTGTTGCACATTTTACAATCGTTTGCAGAGAGCACAAAATTTCTTCTGGTCAGACAATGTCCCTTCTCATGTGTTTGCATATTTTCTTGCACAAGTAATAAAAAGCGTTTTTTTTGTAGTGATATGTTATTTGGTTTTCTACTTCTAGTTTAAGAGCTTGTACATTATATGTGTTCATAGGAATTACTACACGAAACAACTGAGTCCATGACTTCATCCAGTCTTGGATAAGAAGTGATAGTGGAAGATCCTGAAGTACCCACATGGTGGTAAGAGTATCCACCAGTGGGAAAAAGCCTGCTCTACTTAAATTATTTTACTGAAGGAAGACATCAGGACTGCTTGGCTACCTCCCATCAGACATAACCCATCATGCTAGCAAAGAAAGAGAAAGGGGTCTGGTATTTTATTCTGTGATGTTATTCCACTTTACCTGATGGGACACATTGCAGTATTAAAAATGGACAATCTGTACTGCACATGCAGTATGGGGGATAGCCCTAGCATTGCAAACAGTGAGGGAGTTGAAAACTTTCCACCAAAATATCAAATTTTGCATGATATTTCAAACTTCATTGCTAGCATTCACGTAGTGCATTCAAAATGTCATTACATAACTCTTCACACTACAGTATGAGAACATGAAAATGAATCCCGAAACACTTGATGTGATTGGAAGAGGAGTTTTCAAACCAGGCTAATATTTACTGCTGACATTTCTCACTCAGGGCATAGTTTGGGAGTGATTGCTGGAAGGCAATACCTAATCCCTTGTGTTTACTGAATTTAGAGGATTTCTGCATTGCAGAGAAGTTGAGAAAAGGAAAAGTGAGACTGGCAAGTCCTGTCCTTAGACCCAGATGACCTGAGCTCCGTATTTAGATAATGCAGTGAGGATATATTGTTTTGGAACACAGATTTTATAAATGCCATTGCATGCAGGAAAGTACAGCCCAATAGTGAGAGAGGGGACATGATTTAAATGGCATTTGAAATCAGGCCAATGAAAACTCCTGCTCTGAAAATAACTGTGTAGCTGAAGGCTCTGCTGCTGAAGCTGCTACTTTTGTTTTTTTTATTCTGCAAAGAATAAGCTAAGAACCTTGGGCAAAATACTAAAAAATGGAGTTGCAATTGATAGTCAGGATATGCCCCCTATCTTTAGTCTTCTGATAAAAAAATAAGCTACTCCTTGCTTCTGATGACTGTGAGACAAAACTTTTCATATCTAAATCTCATTTATATTTCTGTGATTGGGTGATTAGATGAGAAAGAATAAAGATATTCTTTATAATATCAGGTACATGTTTGATAAACTATAAACCATACTCACAATCAATAGCACATACTTCAGGTTTCAGATTTGGAAATATTTTGAATACTATTAAACAACACACCCAGAACACAGGGCATTGCTAATACTCACAACACAATGAATTCAGAGTGTTGCTTGAACTGCTCTTCTAAGTTGTTTACTTTTGTCTGCAGGTCCTTGAAAGTTCAAAAAAACAAACAAACCCCAAACTGATTAGTTCATCGGTCCGGTATACAATAAATTCAAGTCAGAGCTTATTAGAGTAAGATAGCACTGGTGCTGCCCTTTACAATATTATTCTTTTCTCCCCAATTGACTCTGATACGAAATTGCAAGAATTTTCAGTAATTATTTGTATTACTGTAACTTTCTTCATTACTCGTGTGCCGAATAATGCAAGGCCACTCATTTTAAAGGTGACTTTCATGTTTCTTCAAAGACTATTGCAACTAAACCTTCTCACTACTTTTTTTTTGTGCACATGAAACTATGGGTAGTCTCTCCGCAGTCATACCTATATTATATCTTACTCAGTTGCTTTACAATTTTACCTTCTTGTTACCAGCTTGCTAAAAGCTAATAAGAAAGAAAGGAAGACCTGGACATGTATCAGGATGTCCTACCTCTAACACTTTGCCCTGTTGTATGACTACTCCTTTTGTTGTCAGAATTTCTTTTTTTTGCTGAAAAGCAATAAAATCAAATACACTTTGTTAGGAACAAAACATGAATATGAAAACAGTAATTTTGGTTAAACTTTTAATGTAAAGAGATCTACTAAGAAGCTCTGACCCTGCACTTTCTATCTACCAATAATTCATCCAAAGGGTAGATCACGCGATCACACTCTTTGTTTCACAGTCTTTCCAGACCCAAATGTTTGAGATGATTTCAATAGTGAAGAGAAATCTTAAAGAAAGAAAATTCCTATTTGTTCTTTAAAAATTGCCAGCTGTAAAAGAGACAGAAGCTGAAGCGGGTGTTTACACAGAGGAAAATGCTAGCAGGGGTAGGCTCGTGGTTTTATCAGGCCTCAGAGGATCTATGCAGGAGGAAACTGTTTATGTCTCCTGGGATGGCTTTTTTTTCATTATCGGTAGAAACTACTAATTCTGCACAGCTCCTGTTTGACCAGTAGCGAACGGGAGACAGCTTAGATACCATGTTTGACATCGCACAGTCACCTGCATTCCCACTTATCCCAAGTTACATGACTCAGGGACATGGGGATGTAGACACCTGTACATACATGGTTGTAATAAATCAGCCAGGCGTCCTGGCCCATTACTCTCAGCAGTTGGGCACTTCAGAAAAGGTCCAGGGGGTCCTGTCGGGCAAAGAGTTCAGCAGAGTTTAGCAACATGGCCCTATGGGACGCCCAGGGCCATATAACTAGGAAAACCTGTATGTCAAGCCAAGGGATCATTGCCCCTATCCAACATTCATTAGACCATGTGGAGATACAGTATCTGCGTTTGGGTCCCTCAGTACATGAAAGACATGAACAAATGGGAGAAAGTTCCAGGGAGACGCCTGTGGTGGGAGTGCAGGAGACCTCAGCCCACGAGGAGAAGCAGCAGGATGGGATTTGGTCAGCCTGGGGATGTGGCAGATCTGGGTAGGGTCTGACAGCAGTATCCCAGGAGCTCACTGAGGAGATGGAGCCAGGGTCTCCACTGTGGTACAGGGCAGGAGGACAAGCTACAGCAGATATAAGTTCAGCCCAAGAATATTCAGATAAGCTGTAAGGAAAAAAAATCCCATGATGACAGATCTGCATTGGGGCAGTTGCCCAGAGAGATTGTTCAGGTTCTGCCTCTCGATGTTTTCAAGACCTGTCTGGATTCAGTCCTGAGCAACCTGGTGTGTGGTGACCCCACTGTGAGCAGGAGGAAATCAGACTGGGTCCTCCTCAGATTCCCTCCAAACTGCATAATTTGGTGATCTTATGTCTCTGCTGGCTAGTAGGCTTTGTTTAGGGAGGTCCCTATTTTTACTTTGTAGTATAGCATGAATTTACAGACATACGTGTCATTTCAAAACTTTGCTGAAGATGTTATGACAAGTATTTGCATTTAATGGTTTAGCTGGGAAAAAATAATCTCCATTATTTGTACTAAACAAAAAGAAACTACTAAGAAGTCAGAGGGGACAGGTAGGAAAAGGATTTTGAAAGTCAAAACACTCTAATTTATTTAGTACTATGCTTTTCCGAAGCCTTGAGATGACTGAGAGAATACGAAGGATTTTATTTCCAAAAAGCTAATTAAACTCTATCCCTGTGTTTAGAAACCCTAAGCTCCTTCCACTAGAAAGACAAACCAAGGCATTGACTACCCAGGTACTTGTATTTGTTCCAACAGCAAAATGGGAGAAGAAAACCTATTGACACGAGGCTGCTATTTTGCCTACAAAATAGGAGATTAGGAAAATACACGGCTGAAAATTGGTCAGTTATCACCTGACCTCTGTGTAGGAGAGGTGGATCCCCTATATCTCTTCATGGATGGATATGTCACTAGAGCAAACAACATGAGCTACTTTGGGGCAGCATCAGAAGATCCAGTAAGTCACAAGACTGAGGTCTCTCTTTCTCAAACTCCTTCTCACCCTAAAATCTGCTCTCGCGTAATCCTTATGTTCAGTGAGAGCAGTGACAGTGGAGCTTTTGTCATGCCGATGATAGCCAGAAAAATTTCTGGTCAGCCTGTGTGTGGGCAGAGTTAAATACCACACATCCATTTCTTTCACTGCTAGAGGGGAAGCCCAAACTTACAAACTATTTTTTAAAACCTTACACTAGACTCTCACTCTCTTTCCTCATATTTCATGTATATTTCTTCCTTCATAAGGGCATTTTAATACCTTTATAATGTCCTTTTTCCTTTCTTCCATCCATCTCTCCCACTCCTGCAAACAGATCTGTCAGAGGAAAATAGTTAGAACTGGGTGAGACTGAGGAGAGGGATGCACAGGGAGAAGTCACAGGTTTGGCAAGGTGGGAAACCAAAAATTAGTCTTCCTGTGAGCTTTCCATATCTTCCAAGTAACTACCCATAGACATTCTTAACGCAAACTAGGCCATTTGGTTTTATTCCTATTAGAAAATATCCTTTCTGTGCTGGTTATTTGCAGATCTTTTTCAAGTAAATGAAGATGGAGAAGGAAATGTAAAATGTGTGTCTGAGTCCTTAGTCTACGATAGGTCTCTTATTGCAGTTCTATGTATGAATATGTGAAAGAGCAAGCATAATAGAAAATAGGCATCTTTCTTGCTGTTACATTCAGCAGCAGCTGAAGTTTCAACACTTATTGTGTTTGTGTCTGGATGGCAAAATTTTTAGATGAGGAAGTGGATTTTAATTTATGCATGTAAAATATCTGCTACAGCAAACAACATTCCTGATTAAGGACCCTGCCACGGGTTGCTTTACCAATGACCATGTCTCTTTCACCTTTGCTCTTCTGCATAAAAAAGGCTCTTGAATCAGTTAGCAAACCCTTGGAAAACAGAAATATCTTATTCCAAACATTTCTATGCATGAAGTCAAAATGTAAAGTTTGCATATTTAATATTTTATCAAATGGAGGATGAGTTACTACTTGCCCACTTGCCTTCAACTGATTTATGTCTTCTATATACAGAAGTTCTTGTTGCTGAAGAAGTTTATAGTCATACAATTCAGAAATCTGTAAATTAAAATCAAATATATGTCATGAAAAAGAAACAGTAAAGGGAGATTCTTCTCTATTCTTTTTATGCAAGGGGATTTGTCAAATTTGTCAAATATATATGTTTCTAGTTCAAAATGACAGAGAGTTTTCCTGTGAGGCTTAGATCTGAAAAAGAATGACACAAAATGTAAAAATGACTCAAGATGTGCTTTTGCAGGCAATGCCATTTGAGTTATGCTTCCCATAAAGGACAAAATTAAATTTTCAAAAAAATACCTGAAATATTAAGAAACATTAAGTGACCTTTATAGCAGTGGAAAAGTAGCACATGAAGGCTACTTCAAGGTAAGTCCTCAATATATTTTTCAGGTATTTTTTCACATTGTGCTTAGTTATCAGGAACTTAACGGTATTTGGGAAGTACATAGATACAACTTGATTATTTTTTTCATTTTTCACTTCTCTGAGATTAGCCAAAATATGTAGAAGATAGCCTGTCCTAAAGAGTCTTTCTTTTACCATGATGCAGCAGGTAAATATTTTGGTGTTTGTGTGTATACACCTTCCCTCTTTCTTCCCACAAGCTTGTGAAACAGAGAATGAAATCCTGGCTCTAATTTGAATCATCAGAAAGAATTCCAGAAAGAAAGACTCCAGTAGGACCAAGAGATGCCCACGGTTGTGTGAATCAGATGCAAAAGCTATGAGGCAGCTACGTGCTTTTCTGGAGCCACACATAGGACTTAGCAACTCCATCCAGACTGTAGTGCCCCACCTCTTCCACCTTCCATTCCAAGTCTTTCTTGACCTTTGCAGGAGTAGAGTCTGTGTCATCCTTCTCTTTCATCTTGGTTCTTGGAGGCGCAGGTGAGCTCTGAAAACTGTAGGAAACCATGTCACATGAGGGACAGCAGTTTGGGTGACCCTTCTGCTGTGATGGCAAAACTGGAAAGGTGGAACTGAGAACATTAAAATTGAAATTCAAGTTTTGTATTATTTCTTTTGTTTTCTCAACTCCTCACATATGTTTTTTATTGATGCACAATATAACAATACAATAATTAAATCAAGCTTTTTTATGCAACAATGACTTAAACCTGCTATCAAACAACAAAAGATTTTGATGACATCCTCCCTCACTCCCACCCTGCCCCACAAGTATTTTTGTTCATTTATCAATTTTGCACTCTTCCATTATCTGCCTTGGTCAAGAACTGAGAGTAGTAAAACATACAGGGTGCAATTTTACCTCACATTTTAGCTTAATTTGTAAAAAGAAGTAGACAAAATCTCAGAAAAAAAAGCTGTGTTTTCTTTGTGTGAGCTTTGGGTAGGTTGGGAAACACTTGCATTTCTGGTCAGGGCTTCTTAATACCAGAAAACATCTACGTTGCAATCTTTCCACTTACGCAAAACAAGCAAACAAAATGATTGCTTCCCACTTGTCCTGGAAAAACAGGAATCCAACTTTGGTGGAATATACTTGGAGTGGCAGCCGTAGTTGATACAATTGTGAGCAGATCTACTCAGACTGTATTTACATCTCAAAACTTCACTGAGGAACTGCTTGTTTTCCTCTAGTAATTTATAAACCATCTTGCTGAGATTTGTCTTCGCACTTCTCAGTCTCTCTGTAGCTAAGGTCAGGTCTACAAACAGTATGTTCCTACAAAAACATTTGCTCAGAAAATCTGTTGTTTTGCACCAAACACTGGGTCATGTCCCTTCTCCTACAGAGCTGGAAAGAGATATTCAGCTGGGCTGTGTAATTGCCTCTCCCAAAGTCTTCATATCTGACAAACCTCACAATGGGTTGTCTCTTATATGTTTATTATCTATTTCTTCTGGACTTTTGAGACAAGCTTGTAGACAACCAATCCTCCTATCCAGTTCTTACAAAGCAAAATAATGTATTTCATGGTAGAGACTCTTACAAAACTGCAAAACAGGCAAACATGGAACTCCTTGGGTGTTTTTTTAATCCCTTAAAAGTCTAATCTTAACATTATTATCATAATGGTTGAATATATCTCTAATTCCCCATTCAGGCACAAAGAGGTTAGGGGCAGTCATATAGAATAAGCCAGTCTTGGCCGGGAAGAGAAATCCTGTTCAGGACTTTGGCTGTGAGGGTCCCATGAGTCCGTGGCAGTGTGCCCGTGTCCCAAGAGACCTCGAAGGGACAGGACTGAGGTAGTACAGGCTGAGTCTGCTCAGCAGTAGGAAGTACTGGTTGAGACCATGATACTACTCTTGGGATCTTTTCTTCATCCCAAGCACAAAAATCTTTACTGCAATTTTGCACAGGCTTTCAAGGACAAATAATCTGCTTTTGGAGGAATTTCCCCTAGATAGTTCTGTGGCCTTGTTTACACATTGAAAAGATTTTTTACTCTGGTGTTCTCGGCTGGGATGCCATTTAAAAATTAGGGAGCTTTTTGGACAACTGGCTTTCCGGGTGCTGCAGCCACTTGGTTAACTGTGAGTTGGTCCTTCTCAAAGTAACCAATATGAAAACTGTGACACAAACCTTTTGTGCCTTAGCTCTCCTTAATTTTGCCATCCCAGCAGAAAGAGGACTCCAGGCTTTAAAGAAGTTTATTCTCTGTACTATCCTGTAAAATCTTTTACTAGGGAAGGGATGGATTGGACATACTGAGGGGCCAGAGAGCCATGAGAGATGTTGCATTGTCACTGCATGGTCTGTTCTGCCAAAATTCACCGCTTCAGACCAAGCAAAGAGAGACACAAACCTGACAAGAACTCAGAAAACCAACAGAAGTCTCTTCTGCACCTTCGTACCATTGCATTACTAAGATTTAGTGCATCCCTAATAAAGGTGGGCTCTATACGTCATCCAGAAAAAAAAAAAAACACACAGAAAAATGGGGACGAGGTGATGAAAAACCTGAACTAAATGTGAAGGCTATGTTTGGGGAAGGCTGTCCTCCCTGATTCAAGGAGATGAAAGGTTAAGAATTCCTTTCCAAACACCACTACAGTTTTATCTACTGCATTTAACTCCCTAATGTCCTCAGGTATGGTGAGGTGGCAATAATATTTTAGCTAACAGACACTACCCAGCATCTTGCCTTTGTCCTTCTCCAATAAGGCTCTAACTCAAGATATCACTTTTTGATTCACTGCAGTGCCTGGAGAACAGTGGAGATGTTCAGTTCCTTCAGTTCCTGCGGCCTCCCCATGCGTTCGTTCCCTGCCACCAGCGTCTCAAGCTGTGGTCACTGCAACACCCCAGCCATGGTCTGTGTGGGCTTCCTGTCTGCTTCCGCCTGCATGAAGACAGCCCTTGAGGACACGGCAGCCCGCGCTGTGGCGAGGATCCTCCTCGCACGGCTGCCCCGGCCTGCCATGAGCTGGAAGTGCTGGATCTCACATTCCTTGGAGTTCTTCCGGAGCTCACATCCCTTGGAAGCTCGGCAGCCGTGAACCTTCCCAAGCGAGACGTAAGGCTCCTTTCTTTTGGCTTGTTAGTTTTCAGTTTCATTTAGAAATCTCTTCTGACAGTCTTACTCTCAGGTAACGGACGTGTCAGCGGTGCTATTAATTCTCATTCTGAACAGGGCACATAGTTTCTGTGTGATGGTTTTGGTAATAAAGCAGTCCTGGGGCAGACAGGCTTTCCGAAAAATTAAATTTATACTACAGGATTGCTTCAAACCCAGGACCCAGTTCAGCAAAGCACACAAGCTAAGGAATAATAACTGATTTACATGGGAATATTAATGCTTAAAGTTTATCATCTGGTTTTTAAAAGTGGGACTTATATCACGCCTAACAAATAATTAATCTGCTTAATTGCAAGCTCCAGCTAACAAATACCTGATTTGGCCTTTTTTTCCTCAAAAGGAGAAACTGATAGAGATAGGGTCTTGAAAAATCTGTCAGAGATCAATAGCTAATGCAGCAAAATTCAAAAATGTGTTAGCTAGTTCCCTGCTCACTCTTTTAAATTAGCAAATGCAGTGTTCCAACATATCAGTGAAAACCACTCGAATGCTCTAACAAACAAAAGGACTATATCTTATAAACCAAAAAGGGGAGGATTTCTCCTCCTTTGAGGCACTCTCTGTGCGAATCTGAAATGCTTGTAAGTAATGATTGACATGTCCTTAATTCTGAGACTTCCAGGATGCATAAAATCCATCCCCCCTCCAAATACATCGGAATGACAGAAATTTGGAAGGGTTAATGGGAAAGAGTAGGAAAGGCAGGATACAGAGGTTATAGAGATAGAGGTTATGTAGATAGAGCTCAAGATGGTGATTAGAAGTGATACATAATTGAAAAGCTGGGTGGTCTGTTACCATCAGATGCATCGAAAAAAAAAGTAACTTTGCTCTTGCTAACCAATGAGTGCTATTCTACACCGTAGGAATTTTACAACTACACTTATGCTAACCAGAGAGACATCCTAATGAAAGCAAACTATCCCCTCATTGAATTTATAGATTAAGTTGTATGCTTCTACAGAACAAGACTTTGATCTCAAATCTTTTAGGTATTTCAACAGGAACAGTGTAATGAATAAATATTGTGATACAGCTGTGGTTGGAGTCATTCATACACCAAGTCACTGGCTCACGACAATTTTTTCGTCATTCTGTTACTGAGGTCTGCGATGAAGAGCAGAGCTAGGCTGTTATTTTTCAGAGACAGCCTCTGAGTAAGCAGGGATGTTAAAGAAGGAAGATGTGGTACCACATGCTAATGTGTGGGATTCAATAACCTGAAAAAAGTTATTGTTTCAGTCCATGTCTCACCAACTGGAGCTGGTATTAATTCCACTAGTCCACAAATGACTTTGTCAGTTTTATTTTATGTGTAGAAATGTTTTTTTGTTGTTGTAGGTGTTGTTGTTTTAGAGTTTTTATGCAGTTTGCTTTTGTGTATCTTTTCAATTTAAAGACAGTCTTCTCCATGCCAGTCTCTAGGGACCAAGTGGCGCAGCGGTGTAGCGCACGGAGGTTTTCTTTTGAAGTGCGCTGCCATGACTGCGAAAGAGGAACCAGGAAGCTGATTATCATGACAATTAGCAGCAGTTTTTATCCTGTAGGTGTCTGATGTGTTGTCACTGAGTATTTATTTTTAGTTCGGACATATAAAAACCACATCCAACTAAGTTCAGCTACGGATTATAAAACAAATCTATCTAAATCAAAACACATATGCAGACAAGCAGAGGCTCAGATGTGTGATCATGTGCATGCAGATAAATATAGGGGAAAAAAAAAGTATTATCTGTCTAAGGTTAAATCCTTGAGGCTCTGCACCCACTTCTTGGAAGACTAGGGGAGATGGGAGCTACCTCACTGAGTCTTGCCTGAAAGAAACCATGTCTTGGCAATAGAGAGAGCGTGAGCGAAGCCTTAAGGCTCTCCCTAACGTCTTTTTTCACAGACAGGATAGTACAGAGGGTCACTGACTGTAACAGCAATGGTGTAGGAGGTGAGACAAGATGCCTAGGTAATGAGGAGGATGTTCAGTTGCCTCAGTTTAAAATAGCAAGTGCTATTTCTTTGATGAAGCTTTATCTTAACTGCGAGCTCAGACTGGGAGCTCCATGGGACAGCAACTGTCTCTCAGTAATGTACCAAATATAGGCAGCGTAATGGGGAGCTCATGTTGAACGTCAGCCCCCGACTGTTTCCATAATAAATTTAGTTTTAGCAGCTATTGCTAAAAGAAAATACATTTAAGCTCAGTGCAGTGAGTAACTTAATCTAGCTTGACAGAAAGTATTAGCTTGAACTTCTGGAAATATCACCAGAGCGATCTGACCGAGGCAAAAGGAAGCTCTATGTTGAGCCTGTGCATCCATGGGATTAACTCCAGCTTGTTAGCAACTGCAGTGCCAGCGCTCTCCCGCTCTTCCTTCCCCTGGTATTTCACAAATCTAAAAAGCCGTCTCTCAAGTGGGGGAATCCAACTCTAAAGAAGGCTCTAGAGAGACAGAGGTACATTTTTTTTGTGCCCAGAATTCCCCACTCCCTGATTTTTGAGTGCCTGACTTTTCATCCTCAAGGCAGTTTCTCTTTACAACAGAGAAAGGTGTCATTTTGTGAATGTTCAAATGTAGAGGGTCTCAGTCAAACAAGGGAGTTTGACGGATTCCTGTCCTTTTATGGCAACCGAATGGTCATTTTTTGTTTTGTTTACCAACTTTCTTCTTGTGTATCAGTAGAAATTCTCACATCCGCTTTCATCATTGCTCTGCATCCCTCATGAGTTTTTAAAGTGTAATTTTATTGTTTATTCAATGCTGATTAAAAAAATAAAAACTCCATTATCTCCAAGGGTGTTTGCTCAGAAAGCTTTCTGCCATTAATGTTCAGAGGTCAGATGCAGGCATTATGTTTTTCAGTAGATATAGTGCTTTAAGTACAATCTCTTCTCTTCTGTGTAGTTGTAAGGACTTGATTTTCCTATAATGTTAGATTGGTAACCATGATAATCATGTGCCAGAATCTGAATCATATTAATAGAGATATTTTTATCTATTGCTTGAGTTATCTTTTCATCTCAGACAGTTGCCTAAGACATGGACCAGTATTTAAGGCTGGATGCTGAGGGAACCTTCTCAGCAGCTTAAGATTTCTGTTACAGGAGAGAAAACAAGCAGAAAGTGACTCTACCAAGGAAAACTTTTGAGCTCCTTTTTCTAGTTTGCCCTACAAACAGATAAGTCACTCACTTTCACAGCAAAGAGCTGACACGTTGAAGGAAATTCAGGACACCCCTCTTGCTCTATGTGTTTTCAGAATTTACAGTGTGTTTTACTTGCATCTAAGTTGCTTTCCTATACACTCTGACCAAATAATACAATCATATTTCACCAACAAACTGCACTGGAAATCCCAATGGGCAAGAGATAGATTGCTGCTACCTCAAAAGCAGCTCTAGCTGCCCATAGGCAAACCTCTTCCCAGGCTTGGCCACCACAAGAGCAGAAGCAAATCATACTCTCTGTTACATTCTTTGCACAACCTTGCACAGTACAAACAACTGACTTTGCTCCTCACTCATTGGCCTCCAGCATAGCTTTTAAAGAAAAAAAAAAAAATCTCATACTGCACTCTTGAAAAGATAAACTCTACTCCAGAGAATTCATCACTAAGGTGGGTAACTCAAGACGTCAGTAGTTAGTCTTGTTCACTGAATTTTTTTGCAGTTCTGTCTTGTATAAACAAGAAAGGTGTAAGAAATATTTGATAATCAGCACAAACCAACTTTCTAACAGAAATTATCCACATTTTCCTCTAAGAAGACAATTTGCAGGCTTTTCTAAAGAAGTTCAATAATTTGCTGAGTGTTCAAAAGGTCAAAGCATCATTCAGATACCTTAACAGTTATCACTGTATTGCTCATCATTGATTCCTAGGAAAAAAGTTGGATAAAATAGTCAAAACTAAGTGCTAGCAGCAAGCATCTTCCATGTTTCATGAGCAATTTTGGTCAGGTCTATGAATGTAGAGAAAAGTTCTATTTGTCTATTTTAAAGACGTTTCCTTGTGAGAATATGTGTGGGCCACATGTTCATACTTAAAATTCTCCAGTCTGCTTGCAGCCTTCCTCTAGCTAGACCATATTTCCAGACCTACTTCCATAGCATACCTGGAAAGATGTCAGGTGATGTCTCCTTTAAAAGCGCAGTGGGCAATTTCTTCTTACCACGATCCTTCTCCTTTTCATTGCTCAAGGAGACAGCGGGGAGATGCCATGTGATCTGATTTCAGCAACATAATAAGGATATGTGTCTCCTGTTAGCAGATGCCACCATGTCCATCACAAGGATGTCATAATGCGAACGTAGTAGAAAAAACACCTGGCTGAAGACCAGTTGTCTCAAACCATGCTTGTTTAGCAGCACTTAAATGTCTCCAGTGTTTGCTACTTCAGAATATACTGGACACTTGTTACAGGACATTGAGAAGAGTGTGCCACTCTACACATCCTATGGTGTGGAGTGGCACACGGAATAGATGTCTTGCTGAACTTCTGGACTAAAAGTCCATTAATAATGTAGCATGTGAATGCTTGAGAAAGAACATGAAAACAAAGATAATGACTTTGAAGCCACAATGTTTTTATTAAAATAACTTTTTTTCCAGTCATCTAGGAATTTAGAGAATAGCTATGGGGTTCTCCTGTTTTTGGTCCTTCAAAGTTTGCTACTGTCCAGAGGAAAAAGGGGAAAATAATATTTCTTAGCTAAAAGAGTAAGAAAAAACAATGAGGGAGGAGGAAGAAATGAAAGAGGGAGTTAGCAGGTAACAGGTTGCTTCCCCTGACAATGAGCTATTTTTCACACCTATCTTCCCACCTATTTTACCATGGTTTTTTTTGATCCATTCACCTTTACTAATATACCTTGCTATTTTGTAAGCCCATATTTGCACACAGGAGAAAAAGAGTCGATAGGATATAGAACACAAAAGCCATGAAAGGTAAATTGGCCTATATTGGCCTGTTTTCTCTCTCCACATTTTTTCTCCATTTAGTGTGGCTTTATTTGTATAGTTCTCTGACTTATCCATAGAAATGGCAGTATGATTCAGGCAGTGCACCCTTTTAAAGATGCAGGAGGTAGTGTGCACGAGGTAGTTCTGATGTAGTTTATTGACTGGTGTGATCAAACCATGAGGATAAATTACTTCAAAAAGCAAATCCAAAAAGAAACAAACAAACAAACAAAGGTTGAGCAAAGCCTGCTGGTTTACAGTTGTATTTGTCTGCTCTCTGCAAGTGTTACCATGTGGGGAGTATGGCTGTGCCCACTTCTGCAGAGATCCGGCCTGCAGAATGTGCCACGGCAGCACTGCAAACCCTTGTGATGCAAACAGTCGCCCACTTGAGAGGTTCCAAGATGGATTTTGAAACCTCGTCCTTAGCTTCAGTAATGGCCACCAGGGCCATCAACTTGTCCAGGCCAATGGATTCCAGACAAGTCCAACTCCACCGAACCAGACATCCAAGTTGCTGGGAGAGCTGGCCAACGCCATTACAAGGATGCTGTCTATCGTACTGGAAAGGTTGCAGCAATCAGTTATGGACCAAAACTTCCTGGAAAATGTATCCAGATTCATCAAGGACAAATCCTTCCTGACCAGCCTGATTATACGTTGACTTTAGCGAGGCTGATGACTTCACAGCTTTACACAATTCTCAGCTAATATTATGTTTAATGTCTCTATTAATGACCTGGCTGATGGGACAGAGCATATCCTCAGCATATTTGAGGATGATGCTAATTTGAGGCAGGTGGCTGATATGATCTATGTGTCCCATATCTGACAGATACGGGCTGACAAGAATCTCGTGAAATTCAAAAAAGGCAAAGTAAAACCCTGCACATGGGACAGGATAGGCCTATGTATGGGCTGGGAACAAGCTGTCTACAAAGGAGCTTTGCAGAAAAGGACTAGTGGATAGTGGGTTCGAGAAGGAGGGGGTATCTGCTGGACAACAAGTTGAGCACGAGCAGGAATGTGCCCTGGCAGTAAAGGTGGCCAGGGGCATCCTGGGCTGTATTACCAAAAGCATAGGCAGGAGATCAAGTGATTACTGCTCTGCTCAACAGCTATGAGAATACAATTACTGTGTCTGGTTTCCCTAGTGCAAAAAGGACCTGGACATACAGAAGTGAGTACAGTAGAGGGCCACCTGAAGGCTGTGGTGTGTGATGTACAAAGCAAGACACAGAGGACAGTGTTCGATCTGCTGGGGCAAAGCTAAGGCTTACTGTTTTCTGCAACTATCTCATGCAAAAGAAGAGAAAGATGGAGACAGTTATTTCTCAGAGGTGCAAAGCGACAGGACAAGAAGCAACAGACAGGAGCTGTTGAATGAGATGTTAGGAAAAACATATTCACCATGATGATGCTGATGGAAGAGGAGCCTATAGAGGTTGCAGGATTTCCATTCTTGGAGATATACATAATCCATTGATCCTAAGTAATCTCACATAAACTGGCCCTGGTTTGTGCACTGGTTCAAACGGATAGCATCCAGAAGTCTGTATGAACCTAAATTCTCCTAGGTCATTGCAAGAAGATCACTCTTTTGGTGTGATCGATAAAGCAGTGTTCTTAGAAGAAGTACGAACTTTACACCTCTAAGAACCAAAGTCTCAAGAATATCTAATGCTGCCCTGCTAAACTTCTGCCAACAGATATACATACTAAATCCAATTGAGAATACAGCCAATGATACATAAAATATAATGAAGAGGACTGTGATAATAAATCCTGGCCAAAACTTCCTCCTCCTCACACACCATATTCTCTTCGTTTGTAAAAAAAGATTGACACAATAATTTATAAGAGACTTGTTGTGTATATATAGTGTGGATAAAGTGGGTTCATACATCTCTTTCTTTGTGAGACTCTGCCACTTAATGATGATACAGAAGCATTTTCAAGACCAGCAGTGAGACTTTGTCCTTCCAGGCTGCCCTACTCCACCATTACTACACACATCTTAACATCGCAGCATGATGAAAGTGCTTGCAATGGCTCTCGAATCAATATATTCACCTCTGACAGTGCATGAAAAGTATATATGGAGCTGTAAGTTGCATCAGAGGCACTGCCAAAAATAAAGTCTAGAAAACAACCAAGTGCAAACCACAGAACAAATAAAACCTCTTAATGTTAACTCACACTGAGGTATCATCTGAGCAACTGAACACATTGAGAGGCTGGGTGGCTTTTGTATTACACAAGAAAAACAGTTTTATCCATATAAATGCATACAAATACTTTTTTTTTTGCTTTATGGTATTAAGCCTTTATCTTGCAGCTCTAGATGCTTACAAGCACATACATAATTGGAAATATTTAGTGTGCATTGAATGAAACAAGAATAAGGTAAAAACATTAAAATCAATAGACCTGCTACACGAGATTATCACAGTTGGTGGTAGCATCTTTTTCATCTGTTTGCGGTTTATTGGTAATGAGTGAGATTTCAGAAGCCAGAAGAACTTGGTTGCAGTTGCTCAGCAGCAGCTCTCTGCAGCTGAACGCAGAGGGATGAGGTGTCTTGGGCAGATGGATCGTCTGCAGAGCCAGGACCAGGTCAGTTCTGTGGGGTACTCTGCAGAAGTACTGCAGTCCTGTACTGTACTACACGTAGCAGAAAAAAAAGATTTTTTTTCACCTTGGAGAGGAGAAGGGAAATGTTATTAAACTCAGATGAAAAGACTTAAGATCTGGATGGAGTTTAACAGTGGGAAGTAAGATTAAAGCAAAGCTGGGAAGAAAAGTTTTAGGATCAAAGTTAAAAGTGCTTCAGCTTTTTAGTCAGCCATGAAGAGAGATTTTGTGACATCTGTGGTAGCAAAATAGGATGTCGTTTAAGGTCTACCTGGGGATTCAGGCCTGTAGGAACTCAGCACTCCTTCTGTGATAGCATCCACACTTCTCAAATTTAATTTACTGAAAGAACATGCAACCAGAAAGGCAAAATTGATGTTATTGGTCTTGGTGATTTATCTTCAAAGGATGAGAAGGAAATTTCCATCCTGATGCTCATAGATGTCTCAGATATTTCTTTCACGAATAATCAATTTTTCATATTTGCCTCAGTTGCTGAGTACTGCAAGTCTCCCTGGCAGGCAGCAGCACTCAGCTCTGCCATCGCCTTGGTGCCTCTGAGGACATTCCCTGGTGCTTTTAGACAACCGTGTGGCTCAGCAATAACAGCAGCCTAATGGTTTCATGTCTGCCTCCTTGGGGCCTGTGGGTAGTTCGTTTAGACACTAATTAACCCAAGTTCCTGTGCTCTGATACTGAATTTAACTTTGCTGTGCTCTTCTTGCTCAGTGTGTAGAGGAGGCCTTTAGGAGGGCAACAGACAAAATCTGGACTGTAATATTTTCATCTGATTGGTGATATGGAGCTTCCATTAGCTGGGAAAAGCAGCTGGGTGCCTTTCTCTGTGATCAGGAAAAAGAGAATAATTAACTGAGACAGATGAGTCAGACAAGGAAGAGTTGTGACTGGAGGGCAGAGAAAAATTCAGAAGCTTACGGCAATAAAAATGACCCGCGTCACCAAAGATAGACAGATGTATGCCTGTATTTATTCAGGTAATTATAGCTGGAAAACCACGTGTGAAAAGGGTTGCTTTTTAATCTCTGTAGCAGCAGTAGCACCTTTTTTTTCCTCTGTTGTTGGGCCTGTGTTGTCAACCACAGCTCCATGACCCTCATGATGAGAAGACAGAAAATGGCAGTGCTGTTTTTCACCTTCCTGCTTGAACTATTGCAGTTCTTATCATCACGAACAGCAGAAGCGCACAAACAAGTTATTACAGGGAAAATTAGGTTGCAAATTTAAAGGGCACTATATTTTCCAAAATAACTGACCATAAACTTTCTCCAGTGCTGGAGCATCTCGCTACACATGAGAGCTCGAAACTCCCTAGTGTTTTTAGCACCTATGGAAGGGCATCATTCCTCTGAATACTCTGATTACACTAAGCCCAAAGAGCCTGTGTCTGCTGCTCTTCAGGTTACGATCTGCACACAGATGCAGCTTATCAAGAGAAATGTTGCAGAAATACCCGATATTCGAAGGTGATCCCAAGAGAAACAGCTAGTGCGATGGCTGTTTTACCTTGCTTTGCGGCATGATTATATATTGCAGAATTTTGCTTTATTTTGATTTGTAAATGTACTGGTCATGAGATGTGTTGTTTCAGGCAACTAGAGTTTGAGAAGGTTGTGCTTGCATTTTGTAGGTGAAAAAGTGAGCAATACCAATAATCGGATAAAATAATCAAAGTTCTATTCCTGTTTGGTATGAATTCATATAATGGCTATTGCCATTGCATCTAATTGGCTATTTTCACAGCATTCAAGTGCCTTTCAAAGTTAAATTGAAAAAAAAGATTAAACAGCTTGCCCAGGTTGTTTCTTCTGTATCACTTCTTCTTACTGTATCACTTTGCTCAAGCGCAGAAATTTTTGTAGTACCATATTTTGTTTTGGTAAGGGTTTTTTGTTTTGTTTTTTTTTTTTTTTTTTTTTTTTTTTTTTTTTTAAGATGCATCCTGTGATGAATTTCTTCAAGAGAAGGCAATATCACGGTCAGAGAAATTGCACTGCATTTGCGGTTTTGTAGTGATTCTCAGTTCGTGACTCTCAGCCCCAGAGCCATCCCTGAGAGGAGCTGGCTCCATCACTTTATCCTTACGAGGAAGCGCAGTCTCTCATTATGATCTTAACTCTGAAACTGGGAATAGCTGATTCAAAACACAAGGCCCAGGCTGCAGAGCGTCTTGAAGAGAAGAAGCAAGATCCTGCCCCTCTGTGGGGCTCTGATGTCGAGGTGGAGGACCTGCCTGCTGTGTAGCCTGGGTTGCTGCACAGACACACCGCAGCTGTCTGTAATAACTGCAGCTCCTGAAGGATTCCTGTCCAGGAAACCTGTGGCTGCAGTTCAGCCCATGGGTGTCAGGGGTGTCAGT
>JAWLRI010000262.1:5006525-5039080 GCA_034781795.1 Crypturellus tataupa
CTCCTCTCCTCTCCTCTCCTCTCCTCTCCTCTCCTCTCCTCTCCTCTCCTCTCCTCTCCTCTCCTCTCCTCTCCTCGATAACTGACAATTTAAAAAGAAAGAAACATGTTACCGAAAGTTGGAATGAATTTCCTTTTGCTAGGAAGATTTTGATTGAGGAGGAATCATATTTCTAAATGACATGTTCTGGACTAAACTCAGCACAATCCCAGTCCTGTGGGCTACATAGAAAGCAATATGAAAAGAACACAACTCTTTTATATGAACTGTTAATTGATGAATCTTGAATACACAGTGGTCTTTTTACTGATTGTATTTTTTGTCCTGAAAGAAGACAGCATCTGGCTTCTTGGCAATCTCTCTCTTTTGTGAAACTAAAATGTAGAAATTTTGGCAATTTCCCTGGGCCCCTGGCATCAGTAGATATCTCTTTCACTTATGGCAATCAAACGAAGTGGCTGCCCACCACTGCCCCCTGGCCTTTCAAAGCACATATCCTACAGAGGTTTAGTCAAGTAATGAGAGACTTAACACACAGGAAGACCAAAACTTGCTCCAGAGCTTTAGCAATATCCCTGACCCGGCTGTAGCCACAGGGGCACGTGGTAGAAAGGCACCAACACAGCAACAGCTCCTTGAGGAGCAGCTCCGCTTTTGTACAGGCAGTGGGGTAAGTTCTGTCCTTACTCCCTCCTTTCTTATCGATGCTGAAAGCTGGCACTGGTGTGCAGGACCGAAGGAGGCTGGGTGGGGAAAAGCTGCAAAACGCAGCCCCGAAACTGCTCCGCATGTGCTGCAGAAACTGGTTTTGGTGGGAACAAGGGTAGGAGGAGACTGAACTGAAACTCTGTACACGGGGTGCAGTTGCTCTGTAGCCTGCACGGTAATGGTAAAAAAATCTAAAAGTTACTTTTCTCAGTACTGAGGAAGCACTTTGCAGCACTGCAAGGGCCTGAGCAGCATGGGAGGAGATCATTTCTGAGCTAGCTCAATACCGTGTTCAGTGGTTTCTTCTGTCGTCGTTTCTCTTCTGGGCAGTATGTTGCTGCTGTTGGAGACTTTTACAGCTCATGTTTCCAGCTAGGTTCAGTCTATTGTCATATAATTAATAATTCTCCTGTAAAACCTGGATTCATTCGCATTCAGTGTACCTCGTGTTAAATTCTGACCAGAGGGCTTGGTAACTGTAATTCAGGTCCCCAGGTCATAACTATGTAAGTACAATACAAAATGTAATCTTATCAGAAAGCAGTTTCTCTGTGAAAATACTGTGTCATGTTATACCCCGTATTCATCTTCCAGTGATGTTTCAGTCGGATGCCTGTAGTAGTGAGGATCTGATAAGCTTATTTCATAGATCATAGTTATCATTAATTTTTTGAAAATTAATGAAAATGAGATTTGCTACAGAATCTTACAATAAAGGGATTTAACGATGACTGCAAAATTCTGCAGAAGACTCCATGTCAGTGTCTGGGTTGCTTCTTTGCAGACATAAAGAGGTCTCTAGATGTCCTCCTAATAGAACCGTCCAAGAAAACAGCAGTTATCTGACTTCTGCTTGTCTTTTCCTTCCTGCCTTCACTTCAGGTTTCACTATCAGACTCTGAACTGTGACCACGAGGCATCTTCCCCCTCCAAACACTGCATTGCTACCACCGGGCCCTGTTTGCAGGATATTGCCTTAGGCTGTGGCACTTTTTAAACTTTAAGTAGACATTTTAAATTAAAACAGTGTGATAGTGCCGCTTTTTTTAGAGACCTCTTTTCAAATTAAAGATGAACTTCTTTAGAAACTGATGAACAGTTATTGCTAAGCCCTTCTGGCTTGCACAGTAATGAACTAAAATGCAGCATCTCGGAAATAGCAAACTGGAAGGAACTTCTCTGGTTTCTGATGCAATAGCTGAAATATGCCAATCAGCAGCCCCTTTGACAAAAAGAGCTTTCTTTCTAACCCATTTTACACCTCATAATGCAATCCAGAATATAATTTTAAACAGAAAACCACTAACACATACAAGTTAAAGTACAGAACTTATATTGATATTGGCTATTGCAAAATATCTACAGTCTTAGTTACTTTGGGATAAGCAGAGAATAATTGACTTTCCAATGTATAACGAGATCTTGGTTATTATAAGGCTAACTGCTTATAAATATTGCTAAGAAAAAACAACAAACAAAGCTCGGGGCATATCACAAATATAAATACCCCACTGTGAGTAAAATCAGTTTAAAAAACTATTGCAGATGTTTCCTCATTTCCACAAAGAGAAAAATTTGAAAACACCCATTCCCCTCCTCACTTCAGTCAGTATGTGCTACCTAAAAATAACCAAATATATCAAAAAGATGCAGGAAACCTTTTGTAAGGTTAACATCACTGATGCCCAAAACTCAAAAAAATCTTGTGTTATACAATTCACAGATGAAATGGAAGACATACCCAAACCGGTTTTAAATTAGGTAGTTCAGATAGAGAGCAGCAGGGGTACAACTGGTGCAGCGTGGAGCTCGGCACAATTTAATTTCCCTCCGTTTTTATGACTGCAGTGTGGACACCCTTCTGTCGTTTCATAGGATCAGGATAATGCCCTAGTCGAACCTTTTCCCTGCCAATGCACTCCTGCAATATTTTTAATAGAACCAATACTTCCTTTCTTTTTCAAAGAGATATTAAATATAATGTGATAAATCTAAATTTGATTTCTTGCAGGGTTTTTTTGTTGATGATATTTTGTTTTGTTTCTTTTTATTAAAAATAGAACTTTTTAGATTTGCTGTCAACTTTCAGCTAGCCTCAGTCAGCTTGGGCTAAGCAGGCTTATTTGTACTAACCCAGGATGTCCTTTCCTAACATTTCTTGACATCCCGTTTTGCAACACTCTTACTTATTACCACATAATAGATATGAAATGGTCCCAAACACTGGGACAGCACTGTCCACACTGCTAAATCTGGCAGGAGCTGGGCAGGAGCACCATGGAGCCTGAGTGTTTATGGTATTTAATCCATCCATCAGATAAACGGTCCATGAAAACGGAGGAGTTGGCTCTAATGTTTGAGAAATGCAGCACTCAGTAACAAACCAAGTTCGTAGCTTTCATAGAACAGCATGTGGTTATCATCTGCTCTGGGAAAAGAGTATCTTTGTTGCAAATAAACCAGCTGATGAAAGAGTAGCGGAATTCCAATATCTCTTGGATATATAACATATATGTAAATAACATGCAGATGCTCAGAAGAGAGGAGAACTAATAACAGAGAGATCTCAAAAACCTGCCAATCACATAATTTCTCCAAGGATCTCTTCTTTCCATCTAATACTAATTCATTCATGTTGTAAGATTTTAAGGTCTAGGCAGTTTCTTCTCCCAACCTTCTCAGCTATTTTTCTCTATAGGTTACAGTATGTTTGGGTAAAACTACCCGTTATAGCTTCTTCTGGGAGTAAGGTCATCCAAATAATTCCAGGAACACCTCTTGATCAAGAGCTAGGTGGAAGGCTCTGCTGGCTTTTTAGGTGTGCCTTTCTTCCCTTACCTCATCTTAATGTTCATGTACTTTTTCATCTTCAGAAGATGTACAAGGAGGATCTCAGAAACATGATCGAGGAGAATATAACCAGCAACGCATCCTTCTCTACATTCTCTCACACCAGTACTGCAAGGGCCATACTGATCACAGCCTACTCAGTTGCACTTGCTGGAGGTGGGATCGGGTCCGTCGCAATGTCGTTTGTGCTAGTCAAGATGAACACTCTGTCTGTGACCACTACAGCAATTATTAACCTGGTTGTTGTGCACGGTGTTTTTCTCCTGACTGTGCCCTTCCGGCTGCACTACTACATCAACAAAGAGTGGATCTTTAAGATGCCATTTTGCAAAATAGTGAGTGCAATGGTGCATATCCACATGCTCCTGACTTTCCTGTTCTACGTGATCACGCTGGTGATTCGGTGGCTTGTATTCTTTCAATGGAAGGACAAGGTGGAGTTTTATAGGAAGCTGCATGCTATAGCAGCAAGCGCTACCGTGTGGGTTGTGGTCATCATCTTTTTGGTGCCCGTCTTCTGTGTTGAATATGGACGCTCAGGGACATACAATGATAAAACATGTTTTAAGTTCCACAAAGAGCTGCAGCAGGATAGTGTGAAAGGCCTGAACTATACCATAATTGTGGCTATAGCCTGCATTACTTGTGTCCTCTTGGGTTTGCAGATTTTCATTCTGGTCAAAGTGGCGAGAAAATTTTCCTTCTCCCTATGGTCACATCAAGAGTTCTTAGCTCAGGTGAAAAACCTAATTTTCATCTGCGTTATCATAATTTGTTTCCTTCCCTATCACCTCTTTAGGGCCTACTATATACAGCACGTGAATGATTATAGCCAGTTAGAAAGCTACAATGAAATATTTTTGAGTCTGACCTCCCTCAGCTGTCTAGATTTGTTGTCATTCGTGCTGAGCGGGAGTCGTCTCTTTAAGCAAAAGGTTGGCGTGCTCCGGAACAGGTTGACCTGCTGTTAGCTTCACCTAGGGGAGCATTCACCAACCCGACAGGACACGGTGCAGCACAGAGGGAGAGCAAACCCAGTCCTAGATACGTCGTGTGTGCCACAAACGGCACAACACACTAGCACGGCCCTCTGCCTGCCTCTTCACCAAAATAATGAGACTAACTCTCTCTGTTATCTCCACTGGCGAACCGGTTGGGTAATTCCTGGATTGTCGCAGATAATTATCTCACAAGCTGTAGATATAATTGGAGGAGAGGCAGCTTTAAGAGGGAGGAGATTTTATGGACTCTTCTAATTCACTCTCTTCAAATCATCACTTGTGAAGTCAAAGGCACTAAAAGGAAACTGAAAAGAATTTGCAAATAAAAGGTGTGTATAAGGTATAAATTTTTGAAATATAATGGTGTCATATATATATATTTCTTATTCACAAAAAATAAAATATTGGTCAAGCTATTGTTCCTCCTGAATAGATCTGTTCCTCCACTGGAATGTGAGGTATAGCTTTCTAGATTATTTGAACAATTTGATCAACTCATTAAAAGCCAGGGGCAATATATATGTATTTATTGCAAGAGATCTTGAAATTTCATTTCAAAGATGATATCATCACAGGAAGAAGAATTTCGTTTCTCCTTCCCATATTGTGAAAATGCCTCCTATTGTAAAGCTACATGTCACTACTGCAGTGAACATTGTAAATTCAAACCAAAAGCTTGTGTTATTATTTACAGAATTCTCTAATTACAAAAAAATGCATTTAGTTAACTGAAAATAATTTGATCTGGATCATTCATACAGCAGATATTTTCTGTTTTGAAGTCGAATATATCCAAGTCTCCTAGGTAACACTGATGCTTCTTTTTTCCTATCCTGCTTTTGTGAAATTCTTAACTTTATAACTTATTACTCACAATATTTTTAGCTTAAAAACTGTTCTAGAAAAGTTGGTACCCTGTACTAGCAAAAGAAGATAAAATGTAACTGCTTGGATTGGAGAGATGGAAAAAGTTAATGAACCTGGCATAGCTAAAAAGTCTATTAGATAGACATTGTGAATATGGGATTTTCTGAAGTTAAACGAATTGCACTTGAAATGAGGAAAAACTCAGCAAAACTGTTCTGTGCAAGACATTCATGCATTCAGAGATGTACTATTTTATACCTATTCCGAAAGTGTATGTAAGTTTCTAACTGCTATGACAAAGGTTAGGGGTGGTTTTTTTTTCCTTCTTTTTGCCATCTGAAGCAAGATCATTTTTCATCAGGAGTCAGTCAAATATTATTTTCAAGTTTGGACAAATAGAGGTTATCAGTCATTTAATTCCCCGTCAAAGTCTCTCCTGATGGTGTTAAACGTTAGCATTTCCTCTTCCTGAATTCTTTCCATTTCTTTTAACTTCACCTTCAACATCCCTTGCTCAGACTGCTATCAAATAACAATTTGCTGATCTTGCTGTTACCATACAATCTTCCTGCTATGCTTATTGATTTCATTCTTACCATAGGACGATGCCCAAAATGCTTCAGTATCTAACCTCATCCATATTCTTTTCTGTGCTTTCTATTTGCTTTCTATACTTTCTATGCAGTCTTCCTTCCTACTGAGAGCTCCCCCTCACTTTATTATCTTTCAGCAGGTCTGATTGAAAGAGAATATTTGCAGACAAGTGCCTGAGTAGTCCTATGTAACATCTGAAGTTTGATATTACAGAAGTTCATAAATCAAGGAGGTCCTCACATCACCCTCCCCTGGGCGGGGTGTAGGAGGGGAAAATCACAGCAAGAGCTGCTAAGATAAACATGTGAATGATTGCAGTGTGTGATCGGGACTCACAAACTGCCTGAATGTTGTTTTGCCTAAAATGGATCATGTTAAAGAAGAAGGTGACCATCACCCAGATTAAATAGTAATCAGTGAATTACATAAATTTTTAAAACAAAGGAGGAGTCAGCTTGACTGTACAGGGACTGCCAGTTAGTGACGTGCCATTAATAATGGCCATAAACTGCTCTTATCCTGATTTCTTTTAAGCTACATGAGCTAAGTAGCTCTTCCCTGGGACAGAAAAGATGGAAAATCACATTCTAAACAACACGAACAGATAGAAAGAACATATCTGATTCTTCCAATAGCAATGATTTTGGTGGACAAAAGTGCTTTGCGTGTGCTCTGTAAGCATTATAACCTTTGTAACACTATATGATAAGTCTTTTGCTGTAATAAAGATGTTAACAATCCAAAGCATTTCCTGAAGATGTACATAAAAATGGAGAATGTTTTGTATTTAACTTGGTAAAAATTCAAAAAATAAAACATATAATTACAAATGGTACAACTGTACACTTGTATATAGCTTCTTTATAGCTTAACTAAACTTGTTCAGATATTTGGTAAAAAAAAACACAAGTAGCTTAATTCTTGTAGAAATATATATATTAACAATTTCTCACACCGTAAAATTAAAAATAAATCAGCCTCTATTTTCTGCAAATAAAACTTTGCTCCTGATGCTGATGAGCGGAATTAGCAGTGGGCGTGGGGGGCTGATGGCACTCGTTACCATCATGAGCGTGGTCAGAGGCACCACAGGGTTAAAGCCGACCCTGTTTTTGCTGACATTTAATCACAGAGGAGAGATCTTGATTAAAAACAACCAGATGAGAAAATGGCTGTATTACAGCCTGACCACGAGGGTATGAGCCCCGGCAAAGGGCAAGGGGATATGAGGGTAAAACAAAGCTAAGTGCCTGCTGCACAGGGGCAAGGTAACCCAGACTACGGGCTCTCTCATCTCGCAGCGTATTGAACCATTAAGAGCTGCCAAATATCTGCACTCTCACTGATAGGAGCAAGCCTGTCCTTCCTTGCTCCTCTTTCCACTTGTGCATCACCCCTTTCACAAAGTTGGGAACTTTTCTGCTGGTCTAGTTTTCAGCTGAAACAGTTCCCTACTCTGCTTCACAAGAGTTCCACGCAAAATTGAGTCCGTGCATAAAGACAGCAAAGTGCTTTGGGGCAGACTATGGTTTGGGGGCATTTTTCAGGCAGCAGTCCAAGTTGTCTCTCCAATGCAGTGAGTCACATGGGCATGGGAACTCCCAAACACACCATTTGCAAGGACCTGGGGGGCTTTACTATTTGCTACAGGCCTCAGTCACCAGTTTTTATAGCTGCACCTTCAATTAACTATGCATCACTCATGGCTGATTCAGACTCCCCTGACTCTTAACGACTCTGTAACAAAATTGTGTCAGGTCCAGGCATACAGCTGGACAGAGTAACACACAACTAATTGGTTCCAGTTCCCCAGGCAAACGCATCCGTTGAGGGGCTATGGTCAGAAAGGACAGCACATCCACAGAGCATAAAGAAAAGGCAAGATTTTAGCAGTGGCAGTGAATGAATTCTTTTCATTTCTGGACTGTACTAATGCCAATCAAGCTGTGCCCCTGTAGCTACTTTAGTTTACTTCAGAAATGTAATAGCACCTTCAAATTCTTCATCAGAACATGGGAAGCAGGATTCTGACTTCTTTTTCTTCTGTAAGAGAAGGATGCTCAAGAAGAAAGCCTATAGATTCTAATCTGTTATAGAGAAACACAAGATCCTGCCTGTTGTTGAGGTAGAAGGCATGTATAAATCATAGCACCACGGTCTATAACAGAGTCAAAGGCACATGAATAAGAAATCAGATAGTCCATGGTCTGGCTAATGCTTTTCCTCAGCAGAGGTGAGACCCCATAACTTCACTAGACAGGTGTTACAAATCACAAGAGAAAGTAAGAAAAGGTAACACAGACCATATCTGCAGGCAAAAAAAATCCTCTTGGCAGGAACCTGGCATCATAGCCAAGAAACCTTGGAGAGCGGGAGAACTTCGCTCAGCCAGAAGCTGAATGCAAAGAAAGACAGATAAGATGAACTTCAAATACACAGAGACAAAACTTCAGCCTGGTTTTCCTTCTTCTGGTGCAGTCCTCATCTTCTATAGAAGGAGCACTTGCAGCTGTATCTTCTGCTCAGCATGGGAAATATGTTGATGCATAGGAAACTGGTATCACAAGGTTCCTCTTAATGAAAAACAGTTTGCAAGTTAAACCCAAAAACTGTCTGTGCAGTTAAACGGCCTTCAGAAGGCTAAAACTTGAAGGGCATTCAACCTGTATGTACTGTCCTACTGTGTAAGATTTTGTAAAGGGATTGGAAATTTTCATTTTTTCCATAAAATGGCTATTATTTCAGTCACTTATCACGTAAAATGACTGAAGATTTCATGCACATCACAAGATAATGGCCTTTTGTTACACCACTGGACTGCATACTTTATTTGGTCATCATCAGATGCCTACTGGTTTCCAGCATTTCATAAAATATCTGTTACTACTGTTGTAGTGAGGACGGTCAGGTGTTTTCAGCTCAGTGAAACAAAAAAAAAAACAAAAACAGTTGCAAATTTTACAAAGCAGAGTTGACATCATAAGAGTCTGTTACACAAATCTTTTTTTTTTCATTATTTGTTGTGTGTTTATGAACAGACTGAGAAATATCATGAAGAAAAAATGGTCTTATATGTTGCTTTTTGAGCTAATAACTTCAAAAAAACTAGAGAATAAGTATTTTTCATAATACCTGCCTGCTATTTTCTATCATTCTGTGAAATAACTTGAAGTCATTCTGAGAAATGACTGAAGATTTTAGTCATTTTCTAAAATGATTGGTTTCATATTATGACTGTAGCATATGTCAGAATTTGGTGCAAGAGCAGCTGTACATAAAAGGAGGTAGTTTAATCAGTTTTCTCCACTTGCTAAGTAATTAGTCCTAAAAATGCCTCAGGAAAGGCATTCAAAGCTAAATTCAGAGAATTTAAAGATTCAAAGAATTTTACAAAAAGTGTAAGAAAAGCTCCAGCTACATGATCCCACAGCAGGAGTATGATACAACTATTGCTGAAACAAAGAAGGCAAGGGAGAATGCTAAGTCAAATTCAGCACATTAATACAAATATATGCTTACAAATGAGTATCATTCCTTTCTCCTTTATATGCACAGCCTTTTTATTTATGTCCTGTGCACTATTTGCCTCATTTCAGATACAACACTCTACAGTGTGGAGACATTGATAAGCTGATTACAAGAAGGCAGACAAAAGATAAATCTACCGCATAGTATGTTAACATTGAAAACAAATATGATATCATCAAAAAGACCATATATGACTGGTAGCCATGATGGCTGTGACTGTGTCATTAAAAAATTGTCATCTAACTCCACAAACGTCACCAGAGATGCTGTTGAGCTCTTCAAACCCTCTGTGCAATGATGTGCCATGAAAAAAAACAAAGACATCACTTGGTTAAAATGTTTGCTGGTCAGATCGCTCTAAACAAGTAAGGAAGGAGAGCTTAGCACTGGGGCAAATTGACTTTATCAGTATGCAGTCCAGGTCTCCAGGCTGCTTGAAGTGGATAACGATGTACCAGGATTCACCAATTTTTGTGTTCTCTATCTGCTTATATCAAAAAGTAGCTGAGGTGGCTGTCAAGCTCCTTGACATCTTTCTCACTTTTGGTGCCCCTGTTGCATTGCAAGGTCATTATGGAAATGAACTCATTACTGCATGAATTTGATAATCACGAACAGCAGCTCTGTTCAGGGCCGCCGGATGGCTGTTGTACTCTCATGCATTTTACTTTGTCTCAACAATAATTGACCTGGAAACTTGGTCTCAGAAAAATAAAGAAAAATAATGAAACAAGAGAGTAGAGTTCTCATGCTATGCAACGCTACCAGCAGACTGCAAACAAAACTGATGGTCTTTCACTGAGAAGTATTAATGTTCAGTCAATTAAGCAATTTGAAAGACTGAACCTTTTTTTGGCGCTTTAGGGGAGATGGAGTTCTTTGTAATGCAACTGTGGGGAGCAGCGGATAAGAAAGGTTGGGAAATAACATGAGCAAACTTTTAACCTCAGTGAATGTGAAGCACACGAAGCAGCAAAATGACAGGAATGGAAGAAAAGCCTGAGAAGTGGAATTAGACACTAAGCAGTTACTCCACAGACAGGTAAGTAAAGACAAGCTGTGTGACTAAATTGAACCTGTAAGAAAAATGTTAGCTGTTCCTTGGCTAAGGTCCTCAAACTGGGCAAGATAATAGGTCATTTGTGATCACATTTAACGACATGAGGGACAAGATAAAGTGGTAACAGAGGCATATGGAAAAATACAGCATGTGAAGTACATCACCATAACAACAACTTTTACAAAAGTGTGTAGGAGTGTGAAACTACTGCAGTTACTGGTGAACTAAAAATGAGAAGAATAATTATCTTGGACCAAAGCAGTTTTTTGTCTTTTAATGTCAAGAGGCATTTTTGCTGTTACAGAAAAACCCCAAGCTGATAACATATCAACAAGGACAGAGTCCTGTTGAGAAGATCAGAATGTGTGTACGAGCAAATGGCAATTTACGCGCATTACTCAATGTTCCACATTAATAATTGCTGCAAGTTACTTACTATATTTAGTAACCATTTTTAGTAACTTCAAACTCCACAAAGCTATAAACACAAAGGAAAAATATGGGAAGGCAACTCACTTCTGTGGTATTAATATTGGTTAAAATCGCAGAATTGTCATAAAAGCATGTTCAATGAGATCTCTTGATGTCTTGTAGCCCTATCCCTCGCCCAAAGCAAGGCTAAACTCAAAATTAGATCAGGCTGCTCAGGACCATGTCCAGCTGAGTTTTGAAAATCCCCAAGGATGGAGGATCCTCTGGACTCCTGTTCCAGAGATGCACCACTTACATAATGATTCCTATCTTAATTATTTGGTACATCAATCAGAATTTTCCTTGCTGCAACTTGTGCCTGTTGTCTCTTGTCCTTTCACTGTGTGTCTCTGAGGGAGGCTGACTCCATCTCATTTATAACCCTTGTTATTTAGAAGACAGCAGTTAGCTGCTCTTGCCCCTTAGCCTTCTCTTGACTAGCGAAACTGTTCCCACAGCCTCTTGGCTATGGCATCCTAACACGAGTCACTGCCCCCATCACTGCAAGGGGCACACTGGAAACCCATGTTTTGTCCCCAGTCTTTTTCTGCAGAGCTGCCACTCATGCAGTCAGTCCCCATCCCACCCTGATGCATTGGATTTTTTCATCC
Source organism: Crypturellus tataupa (assembly GCA_034781795.1). Taxonomy (NCBI): domain Eukaryota; kingdom Metazoa; phylum Chordata; class Aves; order Tinamiformes; family Tinamidae; genus Crypturellus; species Crypturellus tataupa. Next base: position 5,018,216 of record JAWLRI010000262.1, read on the forward strand.
CAAGCTTAGAATATTTCATTGAACTTTGTATGTGTCTTTACCAAGCTTTGTAAGATTCCTGTTGGTCCACAACTTCCATTTGCTGCCATCCTTCTGAATGGCAGCTCTGCCCTCCAGCCCTCCCCGGGTTGCTGTTACCCACAAAGTTTCTGAGGATGCATTCTGCCCTTTGATTCAGACTGTTGAACATTATTTCACTTAGCCTTCATATCACTGCCACTTAGCCTTTATATATCTGGCCTTTGATCCCAAACTAGTTCAGAACTCTTTTGACAAAGCTAGCAAGCCTGTCGGTGAAGATGCTCTTGCTGGCCTTTGTCACGTGGGTCCCATCTCTGCCCACCAGCCTTCCCTCTCAAAGAGGAAAGAGGCTCTGTGAGCAACGCACATGCATGTGCTGACCCACAGAACGTATTTCCATCTGCCTGAGCCTCTTAGCTTGACCGGGAGGACGGAGAACATCACCCAATCTGCCGTTCCTTTCACCCTTACTTTCAGAGCTGTGTGGTTGTCTTCATTTGCTGTCTGCCTTGGTGGTATCATCAGTGCCCATATAACCACGCAGGAAAGAGTATTAAAGTCAGACAAGTCTCAGCTGTCTCCTCCCACCATCCTTGGCAGATATGTGTGTCTGTTCCCTGAAGAAGTCCCTGACTGCTGTAACCCATTGCTTCCTCTTTCTGACAGCGGGTCTGGTCCCTAAATGAGCTGTGTCCAGCATGAGTGTCTCCCTCATCAGGACTCACGTCTTCCCTCCTGTTGTGAAGATCCTCTATCCTCTCTGTACTCATGTATCGGAAGGTAGAAAAAGAGCCACCTTGCTCCTGGAAGCCACAGGCTTCCGACCTCAGTTGTCAGGGGAGTTCTTTGAGCAGAACCTCTGGCCGTCTTCTTCTGCATGGTGCAGTGTTTGGGCTCCTGTCCCCACTGAAGCTCTGCAAAGATGGTTCATCTTCAGCCCTGCTCTCTTCTTACCTCTTCCGACTGCACCTTCACGTGGCACCTCAGGGACACCACCTGAGGATGACCCACACAGGAGGCCTATATGGTCTCTTCAAATGAGTTTTGCACCCTACAGATGCTTCTCTTTCCCGGACTAACCCATAATCCAGGAAAGTTTTCTGGAACTATTTTTATGCTTTTGCAAACACAGGTTTTCATTTTTGAAAGATCCATATACTACATTTTCATAGTATTTCAATTGTTTGCTTCCAAATTGCAGTTTTCTTCTCAAAATTAAGCCATTTTTTTAAAAGGAAGTAAAAGGTAAAGGGAAAAGAAGTGAGCGAATTAGTCTTTGTGTGTCCTCGTTTGAACTGAAGGAACCTAATCCCTGGATTTATTTTTGAGAGCTTGAAACTTCTGATGCAAAGGAACATAACTCATCCTTACAGAGAAATATAATGCTTTTAAAGAGTCTTATTATTTCCACTACAATTATTTCAACAATTCTGTACATTGAACCGAAACACATAAATTTATTTTCCTTTTGAGAACAGTAACTACACAGAATAGCGGCTGAAAGGATGTCACGTGGAGTTGGTGGACAAATGTACTACTCAGACTACAGAAAATTGTCCTACCTTGTTTCCTTATGCAAGTGGGTGCAGCAACAGCCATCCTGCAACCAAAACACTTTGGGAAGCAACCTTGTGACTTGAGTCAGTGGCAACCATAGGGAAAACAGCCAGGGGCCCTTTTATCCTTGGAAGGCAGCTATGAGGGATCCTGCAACCAGCAGCATCCAAAAGGTGCTTGTAGCGAGAGGGATGGGATCTCTGAGAAGGAATTTGTAGTGACAGGGCAGAGACATGCTTGTGGTGCCTTCTTTTTCTTTTTAATGATGTTTTATTTAACACCGAGAACTTCTCTACCTTCTTCCCTGGATCTTCTCCTTGGACCGAGCATTCTCCTCAAGTCTCTAAACATCTAGTCTCTAAATATATTGTGGCTTTGATTTCTCTGATTGGGTTCAAGAATTGTGGTGCTTCTGACAGTCTATTCTGTTCATCCATGAACCTCGATCATTTCATCTGTTCTTTGGAAACGCAGTGCTTTACGGGCAAGTGTTGTATTGGTAAGACTCTTCCTGGATCTGGGGTTGCTCCCACGCCAAATTTTTGGATGAAGAGCAGCAGCGTTTTCAGGCAGTCTCTGCTCCACTGTTTGCTCAGAGACTTTCAAGCCACACGGAGAGGAAGGAGAGGGCAGCTGAATCCCTGGTCTCATGATAACCCCAGCAGCCTTCGGTGGAAAGCGGAGAAAAAGCCCCCACAGCAGAGCTCCTCCTGACACGGAGGAACTGTGTAATCCTCAAAGACTCCCTCCTGCTTCAGCGGCAGCCTCCTCCTACCGCTCTGGAGCAGTCGCCACCGGCACCTACTGCAGGGCGATATTTGGAATGGAGGGATTTGATTATTGCTCTGGACTCCCTTTCCCCATTTGTCTCTTCTGTTGGCAACAACTGCATTAAGATATTCAAGCTTCAAGCTTGTGGCATTTTAGTCATTCAAAAAATGATTGGTAGCTGAGTACAAGATTTTATAAAGTAACCTCATGCTTCTTGTACAGAAATAATTTCCTCCCTGTGTCTTTTGCATTAACAAAGACTTCCCTCATCCTTCACTTCCAAGAACTGCTGGTGGTTGAAAGAAAAGCAATTTAGTTAATCACTTTATTTTAAACATTCTCTTCCATCCCATTCTCTCTTTATACAATCTATTTTTGTTACAATGGAAAGATAAATCCAACAGGACTCTGCTAAATGGTTCATTTTGAATTTATCATATATTTCATTTTCACAGAGTTAGCTTGAAGTATGATAATTAGCTGCACGGCCCATCTATGCTTTAGGGTAGGAATGTTCTTACAATTACAGTAATTGCTCAAATCCTTGAACTGACAAAACAGAGAAACAGTGAAAGCAATTGAACACATTGATGTAGACAGTTTGATGGTACTTAGGTTCCTGCTCATTTTAGTACAAAAGGGTTTTGATTGGTTGCACATATCCTCTTTACCATGTGGTGAGCGTATGGGGTATAAACAGACATACGGCATGGCATGCATTTTATTTTGTTCCTGCAGACAGCATGGATAATGAAATCACAGAGCTTCCCTGGTCTGTAAAAACAATCACAGAAGGGGCATTGCTCTTTCACCTTGTAAAAGTTGAATGTGGCCAAATTATTTAGGTAATATGTACCTAAATAAATTATATTTAATATAATGTAGTGAAGAAAAAGGCTTTCTGAGTTACTTTAGTAGATGCTGTCACGCAGGAGCTCTCTCATATTCAGTGGAATATTCATTTCAAATAGGAAACCTGAGGAAGACTTAAATAGTCATACAGTCTGCTTTATCATTTAAAGGTGTTTCCTCCTAAATGCCTTTTTTGTTTCCTGTAAAAAAAAAACATATTTTGGTAAGGAAGTTGTTTGATTGTTGCTTACCATTGTCATAGCACCCGAAGGAACAGGATTGCTGATCAGGACCTAAGTCAAGGTAATCACTGTTGGTGATTCAATCACCAAGAGAGGTTGCAAACTCCTCTTGAAAAGAGGAAGAGCCGGGTGCTTCTGAGCCAAAAGAAACCTGAGGCCTTGGGAAACTGTAATCACAGAGGCCCTAAAAGAGATGTTATTTGCTTGGTAACTTTGAAAATCTTTTCTTAAGTCACTGAGTATCCAGATCTGACGATGCCAGTGGTAATTGAGATTAGAATATAAAATGACACATTTCCCCTAAGAAATGTATGTGTCTGCCGTAGTTACTGGACTTACCCGGCAAGATGGACTGTGCTACTGCCACCTCTGAAGAGAGGAATGTTTTAAATAAGGAAAATCTTGTAAAAACTTCTATATTATTACTATCTGCAAAATGCTTTGTTCTAAATCACTTCTACCCCCAAACATTGCAGGACAACTGTTTTTTTGCTGTTGTTTTATGTTTTGTTTTTCTCTTTGTTCTTCAAATTGTGGCCATGCTGCCTAGTGGACTTAAGCCTTCTGTGGGTGAAAGACTCAGGACCTTCTCTGATGGACAAATAGCTTCTGCTTGCGAATTTGTGTCACTTTACGTTTTCCAATCCTTCTGGTTCTGTCTTCTTTCTTTCTTTCTTTCTTTCTTTCTTTCTTTTTTCCCCAAGGGTTGGAAAAAAGCAACCTCTGTGGTAGAATACAGGAACTGAATGATTCAAATTTGAAACCCAGCCTTGCTTCTCTGGGCTAAACTTCATTTGAAATCCTACAGGAAATTAAATAAGAGAAGGCTGGTAACCTGTATCATAAATTTAGTATTCAAATTTGTATTTAGTGGTAGGAATTCAAAAGCTTTCTAGCTTCACAATCAATCCATTTTCACTCACTGAATACAGCATGGAATATTACTGCTATATAATAGAGATGCTCAAAGCCTTCTGTTTTGTACTGATTTTTATTTATTTAATTTCTCAGAATTTCCACTATTTATCTATATATTTTTTCCAAGTAGGAGTAAACGTTAACACATTTTTTTTTTCCTTTTTGCTCATGGACTTGGTTTCCAGAGAGTTGAGAAAAATGCATAGCTGACACTTTGAGTTCTCTCGAGGTCAAAATCTTGTTTTGTCTTTTTCCTTATTCCACTAAGTGTGCGTCTTGGCATGTGTGCATTGATGGAAATGGGTGACAGGCCCCTAGTCACTGGAATTATCAATCTGTAAAGTAATTTCCTACCTAATGTACACAGTTTCCATATTCAGCATCCTGGGCTCTGCGTCATAGAGGTCTCCCTACATCTGCATCCAGAACAACAACCTCCTTCTTGGTTTCTAGAATATTGCAAAACTCTCTTCAGGAAAGGTGAGGCTCATTTGTGTGGGAGATGGCCACAAACACTCAGGGGCACTAGGGCTAATCAAAAATGTATGTCCCTGTGCACCAATTGCATGATTTCTGAGTGTTTTAAATCAATGGGATTTTCTGGTTCCACATGGAGAAAAAAATCCCCAAAACAGACCTACACACACACACACATACACATACTTAGAAAGCATTACCCATGTTTTGAGCACTTTCTGGGCTTCCTGCAGTTCATTGAAAACTGTTGTCTGTGAGAATATCTGCTTTCTTGTGTAAATTATACAGCATACATTTGCTTTCTGGTTGCTTTCTAGTTTAATATACACAAACCTTGCCCCAACTTTGTGTCAAGTCAACGTCCGTTGCAAGGATGTAATTCTTGTTGCAGCCCTGTGGATTCCATCTATTAGCAGCAAAACAAGATTCTGGGTCCTGTGGCTGTGACTGCCTTTACCAAGTGATAAGCAATGAGAAAGAGGGCAAAATAACCTGCTGCGTAGCTGCTTCTAGAAAAGCAGCTTTCTGAGAAAGCTGTGGGACCGAAAACAAGAGAGAATCAAGTCTGAGGAGGAGGACGGATGGAAAGTAGTTGGAGCAGAAAGGAGAAAGAAGATTTTTGGACCAGGGAAAGGTTATGCTTAAGAGCTCGATACTTGGCTGACTTGTGGCTCTCTGCAGCTATTCACCGGTACAAAAGGACTTTAAAAACAGCATTATCAGTTTTCCAACATAAACTAAAGCAGCAACAAACTGTCCCTATGGATGTTGGCAGAGAACTGGACAAATCGTTAGGATATATCTATCTTATGCGCACTCTAATTTATTGCTAAAGCAAAGGAGAAGAATGACCACAAGCTCCTGCACCTAATAATAAACTCGTACTAATAAACCTCTTCCTTTTACACCAAACGCACAAAATAACTGTTTTACTTTAAAAGGCAAGGCATAGCCTGCTTGTCATACACCCTGCCAAATTTCTCTATAAAAATCCCTGATAGACTATTTCTAGCTAAGACACAGCATCTACTTTTGAAGCATATTAAATAGGTATGACTGAAGTAACTATGCATTATTATTCATAAGAAGCAGAGAAACCAGATAGCCTCTTTCACTACAATAAATAAATCTGCAATCAAATATATATAAGATAGGTCTGACAATCTCGAATCTCCTGCTAACCTTGCTGACCATTTAGAGACTGAAATTGTTTTTTTCTTTGTGCTGCATGGATGGCTTCTTTTTGCAAATTAAAGGGATTATGTAGTAAGGTCCCCAGTGTTGAATTATGACTGGTTTTCCAATCCCTGTGCCTCATGCGTGTCAGAGTGTGATTGCAAGAACCACTTGCAATCCCAGAAAAGGCAGTAAGGTGAAACTTAACACAAGTACTGCCTTTCTGGCTGCTGTTTATGACTTGTGTTTATATGTAGTTTTGTTCCCAGCTCTAACTCATTAGCAATAGAGTATTTAATGCTAAAAACTATGGCATTTCTGAGTAGTTAGTACCCTAGGCTGGAAGCAGCTAAAATTTAAAACCTATCCAGTAACAGAAGCATAGCTGTGTCATAACTCCTAGACAGAAAGAAGTGCTAGAGATCATACATGAATTCAGTATTGCTGTTGTGCTTACTGGTAAACATTATTTTCTTATGTAGTCACATTGTAAACAGGAGAAATCTGAGGATAGCAAAAGAAATCAAGATCTGAAGAGTTTTACTGTGGATCTAGCTACTGCTTAAAAGAACTTCTCTATATCTACACATGAGCACACTCAGAAACACTTCCATAAAGACTCATTCAAGCTCAAAACATCCAGCAAGTCTTGCTCCTCTTCTCACAACAATTGCGTTCTCTTGTCCATCATTTTCTCTGACTAATATAAAAATGAGAATTTAAGAGTTTTGTCCTCTGTCTTCTCTGTTTTCCCCAATAGAGAACCCACATGCCTAGCAATTTCTTTACCTAAAATCTATTTGTGGTGCTCCTCTTAAGCTGTATCTCTGATGTGATATGCATTTCTCCTTTTACCCTTATTCTCACCATTGGTCCAGGCAGTCTATTGCAGGGGGGAAATCAGGAACAGAAGCAAGAGCTGAAAGTTCATTTGAACAGTCTGGGATGACTCAATTTCCTCTTGCACTCTCATAGGAAGCTGACCTAAAATTTAAGACATAGATTATAGAGATGAATGATTTCTTTTCAAACAGAAGCATATGAAAATGAAAGGTTAACAGATGCTGAACAGTTTCAATATGAAAACTTCAAGGAAATTCTCAAGGACAAAGTGACAGAGAGGTCAGATATATCAAGCTTACTTTCTGGTACCCAGAAGTTCTGACATCAGCCAAACCCACGTCATGCAGCAGCCTGTCCTCAAGTGGGATTGACCTGGTGCTGGATCCACACTTGGTGAGTGCCATGATTTGTGTAGTTGCTTTCCTTCAATGCTCTGGCTGCCAGAGCTTTGGCAGTTATGTGTTTTTCTTAACATCAGACCATGGGGATATACAATTGCCAAGACAGGCTCTTCTGTTCTAAATCTTGGTCTAGATAAACTCATAACCTCTCTCTCCAAACTTTCAGAGCTTAGCCTAAGGATATCTCACAGATTGCTGTCTCCATGTTCTTGCTTATATTGAAAAACCTTTCTGTTACTCTTTTAGCATCCTTGTTTTTGCAAGTCTTCCTACTTCCTTATTCCAAGTAGGTCTGCTTTCATATCTTGCTATTCCTAATGACTGTATTTAACAGTAGCAGAGAAGTCTCTCAAAAGGAGGCTTCGCCCAGCAGCAATGCTAGTTTGTCCCCAGCAGGAAACTGTTGTTTTGCTGCTGTTCACAAAATCTTGCACATTGCCCATTCTTGTTTGCTCTTTGAGCACTGACACCTCCTACAGTGGTCTAGAACACAGACTTAAAGATAAACTGGGCTTTCTTTCTCCTGCTTTTCTCGTCAAGACACTGCTGTTTTTGCTGTCCCTAGAAGAGCCCTGGCTCGTGAGTCACCATTGCTCTCAGCAAGCAACTTTATAGCAACACTTAGGTTTGGCTCTGCCTAACACCCGCAGTTCACACATTATTCTTCAAGTGTCTGTCGCTGGTGTCTGCCTGTTTTGTTTAACGGTAAGAACTCTGAATCCCTTTTAGTCCTAGGGTGAAATCTCACGTCTAACTCTGCTGAACATGCACTAAAACTGCATTTGTGATGAAAAATCTCCTGCTTGGCTCCGTATTTCTTCTTTTACTTGCTTAGTGGCAAAATCCAGTAACTTCGAGCACTTAGGAAATCACTTTCCACCTAAACCCTAAGACTGTGGGCATCTATGGTCCTGCCAGGAAGGATTATCCTACAAGCCCAGGGACTTGCTGATCCCTGACAGCTCAGTGGTTCTTTCTGCATGAACAGCAAAGTAGTATTTGGTGTGAGCTTATCTCTTTGAGTGTGATCACCATCTCTGTGTGACGAAGAGAGAGGAAAAAAGAAAAAAAAAAGGCTTGCCTCTTCCTGTAAGAAGTGGGCTGAAAAAACCCACAACTGATCTCAGTAACACCAGCGTCTCTCTCACAGCGACCGTGCTACGGATACGTGAAATGGCAAAAGGCGAAAAAACAAGGAATAAGGTAAAATTTATTTTATTTTATATGAATCGTTTTATCATTTCAACAAATAAAAAAATAAAATCCAATCTATTTCTGAGAAATATAATCAATGAATTTCCAAAAATCGCTAAAAAAGAATTGTTAAAACTGCTGCTACCTAGTGCTGTAATTATGCTACTTATAACAGAAAAATCTACTTAAGGTCACTTTGAAATCTTATAAGACATGGTGGAAAGGAAAATTGTTTAAGACCAGAAGGACATCTTACTAAAACTTGTAAAACTTGTCTTACAGCAAAGCTGCTAAGGAAGCAAATTTTTCTAGCCTGCCCCAGGAATTTTAGAAAGGTATATATATTTAACTGCTTAAATTTTTCTGTGCATATGAAATATACCTTTTAAAATGAAACAAATAGAAAGGATTAGATAGTCTTGGATGTAGACTCCGGTACGATGTTTCATAAATAAAATATTTCTCTGAAAATGTTTTGCACTTTGTGCCAATAAACAGAAAACCACACTTAAAGGTCCTTAACGGATACTGATCCTGGAAGAGTGCTTTTAGAGTATTTTATGGATGCATAGAGCAGAGTTAAGAATTGCCAATTAAAACTAGATTATTGATTTTAAGCTTCAGAAGAATCAGAGACAGGAGACTCTCCTTTTCTAAGAGACCATTTCTCAGCTATTATTTTGTTCTGCTGAAAATGTTTCCAAGGTGAGACAGAATTCATTAGCAGAATATGTATACACCCTGCGTGCTATCGTGATATTTTTTGTGCAAACAGAAGCCTGTGTGCAAGCCCAAACAACTGAGCAATCCAGTTTGCTTTTTCTCTGAATAAGAATGCAGCTGTACATTGCTATGTTCAACAGGTGCCAATAGGTTTATATCTTTCAGAAAACTGTTACTAAATTCATTTTCAACTCTTCCTCACTTTTCACAATAGAGTGACTCAGGTGAAATTCTGTAGCAAAAAGACTGGGAGCTAAAAGCAAGAAGAAATTGATTTTTCTTTTGCAGATCCTATTTTCAATGTGCTCTGTGAATCTCAAACCCAAAATCTACTGCTGCCTCACACCTGTCCTGCAGTCATCTAGCAGGATGATAAAAAGCTGGCTCAGGTCTCTTCATCCACAGCTTATGCATGAAACCTCTTTACATTCCAGTATTTTTTCCCACTTTCAATTTTAGCTTTGTAAGACTGCTACAAATTAAACTCGCATAATTTATAAACAGACTGTGCCTTGACTATTCCAAAAGGTCCAATCTAGATGTAAATAATTAGAAAAGAACCGTGAAATACAGCTTAGTGTATGAAAAAATCATTCAGAATTATACACGATATGGCTTTAACACCAAGAGGCACAGTTTACTGCTGTCATATATGGTATGCCAGCTTTTATAAGATCATATACTACATAGGATAACACTATTTCAAAAACAATGGAATAGCCTGGGCTCTTCCATAATTAAGAGGAACAAAGACAGTATGTCTATTTTAAAAAATCCCATTCTTCTTTTACAGTAACCTCCCAAAGAACGCTTAGGAAGATGCCTAACATCAGCTTAACTCAACAGACACGTTCCTCAAATGAAACACTGGCTGAAGTCTCTGAGAGTCTCCGCTCCATCCTCATAGCACTGTACAGCATTGACCTGGCTGGTGGCACTCTTGGGATCGTTGCGATGTCCCATCACTTGTTTCGCAGGAGATCGCAATCTGTGATGACCATCATCATCATCAACCTCCTGGTGCTGCACACCCTCCTGCTCCTCAGCATCCCCTTCCGCCTCAGCTACTACATTTTACGTGAGTGGAAATTCAGCCCGTTCACCTGCCGGCTAGTGAGTGCCATGACCTACCTGCACATGTACACCACCTTCATTTTTTACATTTCTATCATCATCGTACGTCGCTTCCAGCTAGAGTTTGAGAAGTGCTACACTGCAGTGGGGGTGACTGCTGTCTGGATGTTTGGAGCATTGGTGATCTCACCCGTTTTTCTCACTTATTACGGAACCTCTAGAACATACGATTCCTCTGAATGCTTTCAGTTTCACCGGGAGATACAGGAGAAACGTATAGTGATAGCAAACTATTGCATAGTTGGAATTTTGGTGGCGATTTGCACTGCGGTCACCACAATCCAGTTAGCTGTCATCTATAGACTGGCTGTGAAATATTGGCCTGACTTCTACTCCCATGTTGAATTCAGGGCTCAGGTAAAGAGTTTCTTCTTTATCTTGATAACGTTAGTGTGCTTTATGCCTCATCACGTTTTCAGGATATATTACATCCAAAACTACAATGTGGATAAAGACCATAAACTATTCCCATACAATGAAATTTTCTTAGCTTTAACAACAATGTGCTGCTTGGATATGTTGTGCTTCACAGCTGGAATAGCCCACTGAATTGTGAACTACTAGGAAATCCAGCTGTAGTCTGTCAATCCTGGCTCTTGGCAGAAGTAGAACTGTCACAGGACTTTACTGAACTAGGGAGAATGCTGAGTTTTCAGCATGGCTTTACAGGATTGTAGTTTCTCTAGGTTTTGCAGTCTTGTAAGATATATATTTCTGAAGTTACTGTTTTTTTATCTTATTATCTCTCGAATGTAGAAGCATCAGCCTTACTGTGTCTAAGTGTCATGTCCTGAAGCTCATTAAGATTTTCCTCAGCTGTCCTCTCTCACTAATGATTCTGATACAAATATCCATTCCTTTCTCTCTTTTCCTCAAAGTTTCTCCATTGCAACAACCCACTGTATCCAATAAATGGTATATTATGAAAGATTAACAATGTCTTCTGACATTTGTGATACTGATGAAAGAAGAAAGAGAGGTGTTTTCCTTAGTTTTGTACTACTGATATTAAATAACAAGGCTGAAAATAGGATATAAATAATATGGTTTAGTAGAAGCCTTCTTTTCTTTACCTGTACAAACTAAATATAAATGAAATGAAAATATGTAAATCTCACTACTACTTCACCCTCATTTGCCTCAATTCAAAAAAGCAACAAGATAATTGAAATATGGTCATTAGATATTTAGAGTGAATGAGAGATGAACCGGCCATGAGTTTGAAAACTTCTGTCTTAAGTGACTCTCCCTCCAGGACCAGACCTAATGATGTTAATACTTACGCCCATAGTAGCCTAAGAAAAAGAAGTTACTGTAATTCCCTGCCCATGATAACTGTAGCTAGATTCAGAATTGAGAGATCTGATCCTCCGTTGAAGGAACAGCTACCCTTTCTAAGAGGGAAATATTTTATTAGCCTTCAGAAAAAGGCTTTGAGCAGAAAATCTCTTTGATGTCTGCTCACTTTCAGTTGCCTTGTTGATTTATTTTTAGATGCCATATTTTTTCCATTTACAAATATAACAAAGCAAAACTAGAATAAACTAGCTGAACTGTGTTTAATCAGTTCAGCATACTCTCATGAGCGTGTATACAAACTCATGTTGGAGTGTATGTTTCCTCTGCTAGACAGATTATATTCCTTGTGACCTTGAAAAGTGGAATGAAATAATTAATAGTCTTCTTCCCTCAGGAACTGCATCTGTTCTGGGAATCTCTGTTTCATCTTTATTGTCATAGTAACTACTCAGTGGAGAAGGCCTCTGAGCCCTTCTGTCTCAGGCCCCACTGCTTCTTTCTGCATCTCAACAGCTTGAGACCAGATTGCTCCAACCTGGGTTCCAAGAGTCCCACAGGACTATCCTCCTCCCTTGTAAAGGGACTATAGCTCTCATGACTTGTAGTCTTTTAGTCTTTGCTCCAAGACTACTATGACACTGGATTCAAAAAGACCAGAAGTTGATGTAAGAGAGTTAAAAAACGCTACACCTATCAAGCAATGCTAGCGATGCCTCAGACTTAAGGAATTTCTTTGAACAAAAGTGTCTATGTCCACTTTGCCAATCCTGAATAAACATTTTTGCCTTTAATCATATCTTAATCCTGGTTGTGCAAAAGCTGCCAGTGGTTACAGAATCCTTTCTGCATCTTTTTTTTTAAAAGTGGGAGATATACAGGGGAGCTTCAGCAAGTCCTTCACGCTCTTGAAAATTCTGACTTTAGGGCTTCTCTGGGCTTTCCAGGTCTACTACTCTTCATACAGTGCTGTCTTCTCGGCCTGGAGCTACAATACCAAACAATGGAGCTAAAGTGCAAAAGGCCAGATTCTGAAATGAATGAAAAGAACCCAAACCAGTGGCTTTTAAAATTTATTTTCTTTGAGGTATACTTAGCTGGTAAGAGTCCCTAGAGGTGAAAAGTACTGGTACTTCAGAAGAGTTTTGAGGAAGAAAAGGCAAGAGGCAGGGTCTGCAAAGAGGGGCACCAAAGAAAGATGGGGTAAATTGGATCTACCGAAACATTTAGGAAAACTAAGTAAGTTTTAGGTGAGACAACAAGCACTTTTTCTTTTTTTTTTTCCTGCTCTGAATAGTGGACTCTTGTGACCAAATAAAAAGATTGTTATTTGAAGAAGTAACCTGTGTTACTGCCTTTTCTTACTGACCAGTATTTCTGTGATCACCTTTATGAAGACTGGAGCCACTTTATGCAACTAGTGAGTCTAGAAGTCCCCTATAAAACAGTGCAAGTTTGGGAGTCAGAAAAGGAAATTACGTGGCCCAAGGATTTTATGCAAATATGGCCACGTGTGGAAGGCACTTTGAGGCAAGATCACAGAGAAGGGTTTCAGGTGCAAATCCTGAGCTATGGTAGTGAACCATGTAGCTCCTACAAGACTGTGATTTCTCCAGATTTTAGGGACAATTGTGAAATCACTTAGTTCTGGTCAGTCAACTACCATAACAGATCCCACAGACTTAGATAAGACTTTAACCGCCGCAAAACTAAGCGTTTATCTTTTTAGTTCTTTAAAGAAAGGGCTGGTCTGTGCTCCATATGCTGGTATAGTGTTGATCAGGGAATCTACATATTTCATTTCTACCTATTTTGAGGAGTTATGTTGCTAATATAACATTTTTTATACAAAGTCTGTATTAAGTCATATTTCATAACTAATGAAATCCATATGTGTTTTAAACACATGATATATTTAGGCAAAAATACAGCTAAAATTATAAATATATTATTGATATAAAATAATATTTGTTTCCTCACATATGTTTCTGTAATACTATATTCTAATATTAGAACACATTTTATATGCTTCTTTCAAGCTCTTCCATTTCACTCACATTTTATCTGTTTCTCTTTTTTTCTTATAGTTCACCATATGTTTTTATACATATATAAGTATATTCACATCATTTCCATGTCATTCTCCTCTTCCATACTTTACTGAACTTCTTATGTGTCTCCCCTCATAATTTCCTTTCTTCTCTCCTTTATTTTACACAAAAATAACATGGAACATAGATTACATGAGAAAGACTAGGACCAAAGAGAAGTTCAACTAAAGGTACCTTGTAATGGTATGGGCACCTGATTCTCTGTGGGCAGTTTCAGTTTTGTTTCGAGGTGCGTACAGAAATAATTAATTTCTAGGTTACAGAGTTGAGTTAGCCCTTCAATTTCCAGCTTGGCTGAATGATAGCAAATGTCCACTCCAAAGTTGCTTGTGGACCTAGATCTACCTAGAAAACCTGGGACAATCTTGCCAGAGTAATGTATCCATAGAGACAGTAGATCTACTTGGATGAACTGCTCAGGTTAAGGGTTTTTCTTCTAGCAGAATAACTCTAAAACAAGGTGTCCTGTACAATTTTGCAATCATCTAGGGAAGTTTTTTCTTTCTTTTTTTTTCTTTCTTTTTTTCTTCTCTGAGCAGGGGGCCAAAGCAGAAGTAATTTTGTGCCCTTGCACTTGATTCAGTCCAGCACAGATGTGTCAGAGTGTTGAGCGCACAGACAGCTTCCCCCCACCATCTCCTAGGAGGTTTGGCTGTCCGTGCTCCAGGCCAGCTCTGCTGCGGTGCAGCTGCATAACCCATAACCCTGGATCAGTTTGCTGTGGAAAGAGCGGTGTGAGCAAGAGCTCTGTTGGTGCAGAGAGTCTCCCCATCTTGGCTTGGGAGCTGCACTTCGACCCTTGTGCTTGGCTTTTGCTTGAACTTTGCTTGCCTGTGCCTGGCCACTCACTTTGCTGATCTAACCCTGACCCGATGGCTTGGTTTCCTGGCTTGACTTTGAAGCTGTCTTGTCACTTCAAATTTGTTTGGCAGTCACTGGACTGTTGGCTGACCCTGGTGTTTGTCACCAGATCTGCTCAGCCTTCCTGGCCTGAGTACTATGGGGTTGTGCCCCTCATCCATGGGGCCACTGCCCCTCATTCCTGCCTCAACAGCACCTGGCCTCCTTCACAAGTAGTCTTCTCTTGTCCCCTGGCAGAAAGTCACAGCAAACTTCATTACTGTTGTTCATGAGAGACTCTGAGGAGCAGCATTAGAAAGTGCAAAGCTATCTTCACATTATCTTCACTTCAAATCTGCTATGAGGTTTTATACACCAGAAAATTGGATGCAGAACAATTCAGCATCTGTGGTGCTTCTTCCTCGCAGCCACAGCCAAACAACCTTTATTATTAACCACTGCAGTAACGGAGGAGAGTACAGACAGTGAAGTGGAGCTTACACTTCAGCTATTCTTGCAGTTGTTAAAAACAGAACATGTTCTGCACTGAGGCCTCAGATAGAACTTCAATTAGTGCTTGTACCATCAAGACTGTACATAATGCTCATTCCTTCTGGTAGCCAACAGTCATTTTCTTTATCCCTTCCTCTGCTTCTTGGCCTTCATCGCTGACCTAACTAGCATGGATTTTAATCTAAGCTCCTTTTTCTCTCTCACACCTGACTCAATTTCTCTGTCTCCTCATTGATTGGGGCTCAGTCATGCAAGGCCAAACCTTTCACTGGTCTTCTTGAATCAGAGAATAATGGATTCAGCAGTGGTCTCAGTATCAATTTTTAAGACCCACCTTAAAGTGATGGAATGTCAGAGATAAGAGGTTCATCTCTAGATGAACCTAATTTCCATCTCCCATACTCAGTAAACTAGCCAAGATCTAGAAGCACTCTAAAGGCTGGTTAAAACAGAAACTAGGGGCTCTGGTTTCATTCTACAAGAGCTTAATCTGAGAATTAAATTCAGAAAAGGCAATAATATTGGGCTCAGATGGTACGATATTATTCTTACGATGAATTATGTAATAATATGTTCCCTGGAAAACAGTTAAAAATGGTTAGTTTGAATGCCATTTATATGATCCAAGTAATTCTGGAGATAATTATACACATTAGTAATTGCTTTCATGTTAACTGAATATGTATAATTGTAAACCATTTAGTCATCCCATTCATTTTTAATGCCATCAAATGAACACTGGAAAAATTCCCAGATGTCCTGAAGGAAAGAATATCAAATTGCTAAATGCATCATCCATTGTTGTTTTTCTTTGCATTAAGTTCTGTATAAAAAGAACAAAAACAAAGACGCACAGATACAATCCAATTTTCTAAATTAGTTTAGTAACAAAACTCTATAGATTGAGCAAGAAGATGCTCATAATCAAAAAAGAACCTGTCAAAAATTCTACCTAAATTGTTTCTAATTTTTTTCTCCCAGAAGTCACATTCCATCTGCCTAAATATTATATTTGGAGAACATAAACACACAGAGAATGCTATTTTCTGTGCTATATTCTCTGCTATGAGATACAGAATAAAACTAATTAGAACAACGGTCAAAATCCAGGCCTTTTGGGATGATCAGGGTGCTCGACCTTGGCTTCCATCTCCATGACTGACACTATGACTTCAGTAAAATAACTTCCTGCTGAACATCACCTTATGTAAATGCCCTCTGGAGATCTCAGTGGGAATGCACAAAGCACAGAAAACCATTTTTAGGCATGCCCGAACATATGTGAACAGTTCCAGAACTCCCTCCTGCCTGGACTAGGCTGCCACTAGAGCTGGCAGTCCATGCAGGAAGGTCATTATAATTTGCCTTCTTCAGTGCTGTCTGCGGTATCTGAAGCCATCACCGTCTCAGTTTCACTATATATATACACTAAAGCATGCACTAAAGAAATTGGTCCACCCAAGGTCACAGGGAGAGCGGTGTGGGGATGGCACCTTGCAGAGCGTGCGTGGCACATGGACACAGTAACACTCGTCTCCATGAACACTGAACATGTTCACTTGAGGTATTGCACCCAGAGATCAGTGAACAGTTTCAGTTATCTTGGCCGAATAATACTTTTTCCTGCAAATTATTTTTAGCCCTGAGTGCATAGATGAAAGCATTGCAGAAAAGCTACAGGAGGAGAGCATTCATAGCATGGCTTGTTATACAGAAAAAAGTAAACATGAGACAAACTAAACCCACACAAACTTAAAAGAGAGATTAAAAAAAAAAAATGAAAGCCAGAAATGACCAGCAAAACCACATTTTTCTCATATCTTCTTTACTACAGTATTTTCTGCTGTTGATGAGATGCCACATATTAAACTTGTGATAAGTTGTGACCCTCTGCTGTCACACAAAGGATGTGACCTTAAATTGTGTGGAGATATTTTGTATACAGATGACAATTTTGTGACCGGGCTGACATCCAAAAGACAGCAGACATAGCTAAGGAGCAAGGCACTAAGGTTGTAGGAGATCAAAGAGCTGGATCCCAGGAGCCATGCTGTGTAACGGCTCTTGAAAGGGCTCTGGTTCTGATCCACTCAATATGTTCCCAGCCATTCCCGGTCACTTCTCACTAAAAGGTATATAAAGCCCTCAGCAGACACACTCGCTGTCCAGTACAGTCCGGTTCTCGGTGGCCTGGTTTTGTGTTGATCTGTATTTCTGAACTGCCTCTCTTCACACCAGGTCCTCAAGCACACCCCTAGTGTCCCAGCATTGGGTCCATCTGGGACTGAGACAATTCCAGCAGCCTGGAGAGGCCCTCCTGCTCCATGCAGATGTAGGTGAGCCCACAGACCCCACAGCAGCACGGAGGTACATGTGGAAACAGAGAACCTGGTGAAGCTGGCTTATGAAGCGCTGGACTTGTATAATACAGAAGGGGAGAAAAAAATGTTTTCCATGAGAAGTCATTTTTCTCTCTGCTAAGGAAAGATATGACGGTGCCTTTCAGCGCTCTGCCTTAAAGCTAACAATAAAGCAGCCGACTGCTTTCAGGTCCTGCCAGGAAAAGAGGAAGGTGATGAAGACTGCAGACAAAGGAGAGCTGCAGGAGGCAGGCCAGGAGGCATTTCCCTTGCATGCCAATTCATAGCGTCTCTCGAACGCTCGAGAAGGCTGATTTATGTTACATAATCGCTGCATACAACACAGCGTACGTTCTAATACGCAGTGACGGCAAATTACATAACCCACCGAACAACAGGAAAATGCAGAAGCCACTACAATAATGTGGAGCATCTACACCGAATAATAGCATAAAAATACAGACTGCGTTCATGCCATACGCTGTCTGGGAGAGGCATCTTAGATTATTAAAGTTAATGACCCCATTAACTTTTACACTAAGATGCGATAAGCAGCCTTTCACTCTTTTTTTTTTTTCCTTAATTTTTCTCATAAAGATTCTTCCTCTTTCATCTTCTTATTCTCTTTGTGTGGAAACTCCCACTTGAATTTTGCAATATGAAAGCCAGGAAGTTTTATATAAAAAGCTTCTTTTTCCCCAAACTGGAAAAGGAACTGGAAGTAAAGGGGATTCTTCACATAAAACCATTACGTTCTCTTCTCAACCATAATATCTTTCCTTTCCCTAGGTCTGTATCTTTCTGATATTTTTTTTTTCTGTAGATTCTCTGTATTCTTAATTAATGCAGTAGGAAAAAGCTTGAAGTGAGCAGATAATCCATTTTACCTTCTCTGTTGCTTTTGGGAGCACTTTTGTGATGCTTTTTGTTCCTCCATCCTCCAGGTATTTCAGTGGGAGGTCAAGGGTCTGCTACTTTATACTTTGCCTTTCAGAATTTCTCCTGAGTGTTGCCCTCTCTTCCACCTGTCTCCACTGCTCTCCTCTCCAGCCCGTCACTGGTAGAACAGTGTAATGAAGCAGCAATGGAAAGCTAGATACATCAGTGCTGCTTTTTTTCTGCAATATGCAGAAAGAACAGAAATAATCTGTGAATCTTCCCAGCAGTTTTATAGGAGCCTATACTAGAGAAGAGAGGACAAAAACAGACTTTCTGAAGTCCCTTGTCTTGAGGGATTGCTGTAAAAAGCAGAAGTGGCCAGGGATCACTCTGACCCTGTGCACCATGCTTTATTTTTTCCCTGGCCCAGACGTACCAGCCTCCTTTTGCAGCAGTGAAGCTAACCAGGTAGCTGTCTCTGTATGCTGAATGGGGGGCATGAGGGAAAGAATTCATAAAGAGACTTTTCATGGTGAGAAGCACCATGATGACGCATTCTCTGCTCCTGGTTTCTCTCCCATTGCCCTCTGGTTCTACCAAAAGACATAAAGACTGGCTAGGAGAGATTGTCCCATAAACAGATTTCTAGTAGGAGATGTGTAACGTAAGTCACTGGGCACCCTTATGCTTTCAGTCTACCATGTTGCTCTCACAATTATCTTGAAAACATTTTATCCTGCAGATAGGCACTTCTAATTACTAGGATCTTTCCTCCTAATCCTTACAAATCCTCAAAGGGGAAGCATATTTTCATACAAACAGCCTTTGAAATCTGCCAGCTCTTTTTATCCCCAGACTTTTCCTTTTCCTTGAAATGTTACTATCTAACTCTACTTGAAAAGAATCTGCAAAAGTTAATGCTGAATTGGCTACAGCTTTCTCAAATTTTAGGCGACCATCACCATACAAGCAGACAGCCCAACAAGAGCGAGCATCCCTAGCGTATGACAAGGTCAAGATCTTCTGCCGTGTCAGGCAGATTAGAGCTTTGGTGCCAAGGCTTGAGAGAGAGAGCAGCTCCCTGGCCCTGAGCGGGGTGCGAAGTTCAAAGCGGAAAAGTGCTCTGCTGACATTCTGTGAAGAGATGGGTAAAAGGGACCAGGGGGCAGAACCAATACGTGCTTAATTTACACATGCATTTTTATTTCTCCAGAAAGCATTTCTGCCTAGAAGGCTCTGACCACATAAAGGAGAAAAGCTTGAAATTGTGATAAGGTGTAAAAGTTTGGAGCAAGTGCCTGTGCCTGAGTTTGGAGCGAACTGTCACACAGGGCTTTTTAGACTTAAGGCACAGAAACTGGAAGGAAAGGCATGTGAGGCTGTGTAAGAGGTTGCTGCAGGATGAGAGAAGGAGAGAATATTGAATGGCCTTACACGAGTTGAAAAAGCAGGAGAGTGAACATATGTGTGCACTTCTATGTACTCCTTGCTCAAGAGCTTGCGTAGCAAAAGCTGCTAGCAAAGCTGCAGGAATTACCTAGAGAATACAGCAGGAGCTGATGCAGGAAGAGGCTGGAGCGGGGATCCAACAGCCGGCTGCAACAGCCAGTCACACCGGAGCAGGCAGCGCAGCAGCAGGAGTGCAGCCAGGGGGGCTGCAGAATTAGAGCAGCTTGTGCCTGCTCTGGCCCCCAGAAGAGGGACAGGCTCCTGGGACGTGAAAACCCCAAACTGTGAGTGAGGTGCTGAGCAGGAACGGGGAAGCAGGCGGGTTTCTATTTAGAGGCCAGCTAGTTGTAAACAGCTATTACTCTGCTTCAAGGAAAGAATAGTTTGGTATCATAAAACAAGTGGTTCATTTCCCCACTGTCTTCAGTTTTTCCCTATTTAATACAATAATGCTTTTTTTTTTTTTTTTTTTTGTATTTTTGTATTTTTGTATTTTTTGTTTGTTCAGTGTGATTTTCCAAGCTTCTAGATTTTGGGATAGAAGTGAGCTAGCCACTTCTCCAGGATAACCTCATGTTCCATGAATCATAAATGGAATAGATGTAATCCTCTGATCCAAATAAGACCATCTTTGCACCAAAACATGTGCTTTTTAACATTTCAGGCCTCTGAATGGCCATGGTGACAGCTTCCTCTGGCAACACCATGTGTAAACATAGAAAGATCATTTACCAAATAATCTTACCATAGTGGTATCTGCATGTTAAACATCAGAATGAGATTAGAAACACTTAGATGAAATGAATGAACCCTTCAAAATCTGCAAGAATGAGAGAACCAAGAAAATTTAAAAAGAATGTTAGTGTTGAAAAAGAGAAACAGCTCATTTATGAAACTCAGGGCATTAAGTCAAGACAAAAAATGCAAGCTAAAATGAGAGGAGAAAGAAGTACATAACTCACTGCGATTTGCTAATTTACTGTGAAAATGACAAGGAAGTTAACAAATTTCAAGAGAAAAACAGTAGAGTAGAGAGGAAAGGAAAGGAAAGGAAAGGAAAGGAAAGGAAAGGAAAGGAAAGGAAAGGAAAGGAAAGGAAAGGAAAGGA
>JAWLRI010000262.1:5039185-5051602 GCA_034781795.1 Crypturellus tataupa
AAGGAAAGGAAAGGAAAGGAAAGGAAAGGAAAGGAAAGGAAAGGAAAGGAAAGGAAAGGAAAGGAAAGGAAAAGAAGAAGTACCCCCAAAAGATATCTCTAAAATAAGAAAACTAAATTTGTGAGTCAAAGAATCAATCATTGCTGCTTGACAGGTGACTGAAATAAACAGGGACACAGAGTAATAGTAAAGATAAAAAGCCAGGAGAAGTGAAAGGCATTTTCAGGAGAGTCTTGCTAGACCAAAACCTTGCACCTGCAGCCATGGAACTGCTCTCCAAAGTCACCCCAAATCAAAATATCTCTCTTATTAACTATAACTGCATCTGATTCTGCTAGTTTTCTTCTAGAATTATTCTTTTACTGCTGCTCACAGAGCTTGAAAAGGAGTTCAGTTTAAAAAGAAATGCTGTTCTATTATTATCAGACAGAATGAAATCTGTTTAATCTGATCCTGTCTGATCAGACAGAATAGTAAGATTCATAATAAGACAGCAATCAATCCTCTACACTTACTTCTATGAGGGCTTGTGCTTCATATAACAGTTTCTGCGGAAAAGCTCTCCGTTCACCTTCTGTTCACCCACCCTGCCTAGGCCAGAGTGATCAAAGCATCTTGCCTTACTATTCTGCTAGCAGATAAAAGTCTCTCAGCCACCCAGCTGCCTCCTCATGCTGATGTTTCCCTGAGCTGCTGTCACTGGAGAACGCTCCAGTCAGCTCGCCAATACGTGATATGATGCTTTTTTGCATCCTTTAAGACGTGTCTTGAAGGTACTCCCATCCGAGCAGGGTCACTCTGTAACGGAGCTCCATGAATATGAAGAGAGGCTGCTCTAGTGTCGCAACGTGCTTGGAATACCTCTGCTTGAGGGACCATGGCATTGGAGAAAAGTGAAGAGCCACAGTAAAGCCCTTAGATAACAACTGACTAAAACAGAAGTCACCTAAAATGTGCAGTTTTCACCAGGCACCAGACCATACAGCCAAGGTCTCAGGACTTTAGGAATTCTTCAGGGTATGTCAAAAACTGCAAGAGAGGTGGTAATGGGCATGGTGTTTTATGGCTATGTCTGCCCTGGGAGGCTGACTCATGCCTGAGACTGCGCTGGTTTTGTAACTCATTGATCCTCCACGCAATGAGGCTACAGCCTCAGTGCCCTCAGTGCCTTGCTGGGGCTCTGAGAAAAGAGCCAGCATGCAGCTAGATAAACTAGACCTTGCTGCTTGCTGATGAATTTGGAAGGTAGAAAAGAATCCCAACGATAAAATTTGCACGGAATTGCAATTCAGCAAATCTTGATAATCAACTCTTCCTCCTCCTGCAAATCCACTACAGGATACACATCAGTATATCAGTATGCTGCTAAGGGCAAAGCCTGCCCCTTGCTTTCCAGTGAGTGATGTCCCTGCAGTAAGAGGATTTCATGAGGTGCTGCCAGCAAGGCAGTGGCACTTGCTCAGACATTTGTTCCCAGAAAGGGGGGCAGTGGGAGTATGAGTTTTTAAGCAACTGGAGAGATTTCTGGGAGAGTTAAGTGGCATAGATTGTAGATGATCAGAAAAATAGTTACATGAGTGCATTAAAAACTGTAGTAAGTTTCCAAGCAGTCAAAATATGCCCTTAATCCATCTATTAAACTGAGAAAGCCTTCTACACAGATTTGGTAGAGGGTCTGGTAGAACATCTCAAATAGATCCTACAGTGACCCCAGGACTCATTTTTTTCAAGCATTAAACAATCAGGTCAGTTGCTCTGGGGTTTCCCTTTTCAAACCTGCACTAGATTTCAGAGGAAAGAACTTGTGAACCTCTGTGGACTGCGATGTAATTGTGCCACACTGCAATAACACAGGAACACGCTGTCACTCTCTGACTCATTATTCTTAAATGGAGCCTCGTTACGCTATTACATGACCTCACATAAACTGGTGAGCAGTATGGAAATACACATAAAACAGAATTTTCAGGCATCTCTGTGGAACTAAAGATGCAGAGACCTTTACAGATTAACATCACCTCTCCCCATCCGTGAGCACTGCACAGAACTTGCGCTCCTCTCTTGCTAAGCTCCCTTCTGTCATGTATCAGCATAAGAGTAGCAGTCTGATTCTATGTGATACTAAGGAAGACGGATTTGGTTTGCCACAGACATTACTGATGTATATGCAATACTAGCATCACGTTCCATTTTTTCCTCTGTAGCTCAGTTCTGCCTTTGTATTTACTGAAACCTGGGCAGATTTAGCTGTATGACCATGCTGTCCCAGCAACGGGAAGAAAGGACTTGTCAAGATCAATGTCCCATTTCCCTTTCCAATGCTAAGAGGTCTTTTTCCTTTCCATTGGGAGTGGCAAGTGCCCTGGGGCCAATAATGAGTAAGCACAAAGTATTAAATGGGCTTATCCCACCAACTCCTGAGAAGCTACTGTAGAGTTTATTGGCAATCACAAAATGCTAGTTTTCACTGTGGATAAATGAAATTTTCTGAAGGCTAAGGAGTTATCAAATACCTAGTGGCACCTTCCTGCTAGGAATTGAAATTACAGTTTTCCACAGTAACCACATCAATCCTTGACTTTAACGCATTTTAGTGCTTTCACACGTGTCCAGCAGACTATGGAATGACTGTAGCAGTGACTGTTGATTACTTCAGTTGTTATAGGAAAAGAAGTGCAGCTCTTTAGGCTGTGTGGAACTGCTGCTCATCCCATGCAGCACTCCTGAATAGCCCAAACCAGTGCAAATTACATGAGCAGATCACTTCAAAAAAACACTTTCAAGAGACCTTACAATTTTTTTTTTAAGAGTTTCAAGGCTGTATGTAGACAGACCTTTTGATTTCAACAGCTACAATTAGAGTAGATCAAACTACAGTTTAGATCTTTCAGGTTAAGAAACACCTGCATTTTCTCCAGTCTTGAAAAATGAAGTGAGATTTGCAGAAGAAACATATAGACTGATAGTGTTTCATGTTATAATCTCTTCCTTGATGTGTCAACCAAAACAGGATTTAGATCAGCCCTGGATAATTGTATATTGGAACAACAGTCAAGTGGTGAGTGTACCATTCTACGCACTGGTAACTGAGCCCATAACTACTTCTTTTGACATGACTTTTGTTTCATTAATTAACTTTTCCAGTAATGTCAACCTCAAAAAAATATCTTCAGCTTTTCCACTGTAAGGAGCATGCCAGATTTATTGTGCTGAATGTTGTATATGCATAACCAACACTGTGACACCTCATTATGAAGCTTTCATAACAATGCAATTATTACCTCAAGACTTTCAGACACATTTTCCAATAACCGCTTTTTACCTTTGACACCATAATCAGTTGTGCTAGATGACTCAAAATTTGCCACCTTTAGAAGCTTCTTTCTCATAATTCCTTTCAAATCTGTTTAATAGAATTGTGATACTTGGTGGTATCGTGACATTTTTTGTTGGTTTTAGTGCCATGACAGATTCAAGTGGGATTACTCATCAGCACTGTCTTTCCTTCCCTTTTCAATGGTCTCAGATGTGTCTGTCCACTTCTCAGCTCCCCAGAAAGTCCCTTTCAGCTGTTTCTTCCTCTGCAGTTGTCCAGGCACTGTGTGATACTCTTGAACTTCCTTGTCTAGTGACTGTTTCCTGTGTTTTAGTCCATCTTAAAGGCCCAGGTGTTTCAGGCTTCTCACCATGAGCTGAGCTGCCCTCTGAACAGATTGCCTATTGCTGCCTCTCACAGTAATTTGTGCACCTTCTCTGACAAACTAACCACTAAAAAACACAGAGATCAAGAGTGCCTTGTATTTAGTGGAGCTACCGTAAACCAGTTACGTCAGGTAATCCGTAACTGAAAAAGCTCACACTGAAAAATGGAATGATAGTACATAATATTAAACACTGTTAAGAAATAAAGATTACAAAAGGTTAAAAAATATGTTTTCCGTTTGGTTGTAGTGGCTCACTGTGGTTGGTGTTATCTCTCCTTGTCTTCCTAGTGCTCAAGCCTCCCATTCATCATCCAGTCACGTGGAGGACTATTCGTTGCAGTTAACAGTGGCCACCCAGTTTAAGCTACTCATCTGAAAGAGACATATATCTTCAGCAGGTAATCCACCTCAATCTAAAATAGGTGTTCAAGATAAACAGAATGAATTACCATCTGAAGGAAGCAATCTATCTTTACAAGTTACTGAGGGGTAACTGCCTTAAGTTGGATGCCTAACTTCTGCAACGCACTATGAGGAAAATGCAAGTACCAGCAGTACGAGGGAATTCACATCCCTCCACTCAGTCTCCTTCCAGTGTTGGCTCTAACAACTAATCTGCTATTCCCTTAAAAGCAATAGTTCTTTCTGACACTCCCAGATCAAACATACAAGCTTTCCGTTCTTCCCATTACACATATTATTACCAAGTGGCTAACTGACCTCATTTCCAGTCTTAATGGTTTAATTTTCACAAACTCATTAGGTCTTTGCGTTCTTTTGGGAATACCTGCTGTGAGCAAGCTCTACTGGGCAGTAAAAAGTTGATGTCAGGAACCATCTGAGTTGCTAAAGATCACTGAAAGGAGCTATGCCGAATTTGTAAGTGATATTAATTAAATAGTGCGGCTGGAGGAGAGATGTAATTTAGTCTCAGGTTCTCCTACATTAATCACTAATCACAACATACCCTGAGTTGCTTAGTAGGTAGAGGCAGTGTGTGCTTGATACTACCCCGCTACTGACATAACTACATTTAAAAATAAAAACAAAAATGAAAATCAATGGAAATTAGAATCTCAGAAGTGATTTGTAAATAGTTCATCTGATTCACATGTTAGTTTCACCTTAATAACTTATTCCTTCCCTGTGTCATTTCTCCCTCAAAAAGACGAGCTAATCAGTTTCATGTTACAAGCAGTTTCATGTAAGTACGATTCTTTTCTGCAGTCTTACTCAAAGAAACTTAGTCTTCCCTTGGTGATTTCAAATTAAGAAATGATGCATTTAGAGTAATATTTTGCACTCTACATAATCTTTTCCTTTATGTACTTGTGTTTTCATTTGAGATCAAGTACTATAAGATCTATGTAAATGTCCACTAACTCAGTTCTCCTCCTTCAATTTTCAGTTTGCCTGCAATGCATGATGTTTAAGTGCACCAGGGCTGACATTTATCTTATTAAAGCCTTGAGAAGCAAATCAGTGCTACTGCAATGTTATCATTCTTTACATTTGTCCCTCCTGGCTGAACAGACAACATGATTGATGATAGAAAGCCTAGTTATGCAGAATTTAGTTATTAGTAAAAGTAACATTTCAGTGAGTCATGAATAAAGAATTAAAGGAAAAACAGAACCTTTGGTTAAAAAAAGGGCTATAGAAGAATTTCCTTTAAAAAACATACAAACTTCTCCTTTCGTTTATGACTTATTCTTTGCCCTAAAACACAATTTCAGAAAACAAGAAGTAGACTTGTACACACTAAACCTAACCAGCTTGAAATCTGAAGAAGCAATATGACTGCTAGAATGAAAAAGATGCCAAAAGATGATAAAAATATAATCTAGACTCAGATCCCAGAAAGAATTAAGGAGACAGAAAAAAAAAAAACATAATATGCACACAAATGGAAAAAAAGGCAGAGTGAGGAGAATACGTGCTTTCCCTCCCACCCCCGCCACCCCTCCAAAAAAATTCTGCCTCTCTCCTGCAACATTTTCAGTGTCTTTTCTCTAGAGGATAATATTAACGTTCATAGAATCATAGAACAGTAGGAGCTGGAAGACAGCCCTTGAGAAAATTTGGTCCAATTCTCCCGCTCAATCAAGGCAGCTGGAGAAGTCAGGTTTTGAATATCCCCAAGGGCAGAGATGCCACACGCTCTCTGGGCAGCCCGATCCATGTTTGTTCAATCATCCTCACAGCAAAGAAGAGTTGTCAGATGGACCTTCCTGTGTCTCACCTTGTGCCTGGTGCCTGCTGTCCTTGCATGCGGCACCAGTGAGAAGAGTCTGACCCCATCCTCTTTACATGCTGCCTTCAGATATTTATACGTAAGATTCCCCTGAGCCTTCTCTTCCCAGGTGAAACAGTCCAAGCTTCCTCAGCTTCTCCTCATATGTGATACCCTTATTGGACTTGTTCCAGCAGGTCCATGTCTTTCATATACTGGATCTTCTTTCTTGCCCTTTATTGACTCTTTCTTGCTGTCTTGCAGATAGGGGTGATATTTGCTTTCTTTCCAGTCTCTGTCACCTCTCCCAATCATTGAGACCTTTCAAAGATAATTGAGACTGGCCTCAAAACTATACTGGAAAGCTCCCTCAGCATTTGGGGGTACAGCCTGTCAGATCCATTACTGGTTCCTATCGTGCCATAGAACAGAGCAATTTCCATGAAGTGTGTATCAAACTATGACTACATTACCATGTATGACCTGTAAGTTAATGCAAAATTCCTTTGAAAACGCCTGGAAATTTTGCCTGTGAGGAAGCACTGTCTAATATTCTCTTTCAATGCAACTAATGCCATCTTCTGGTCTGCTGCTTGCAGTACAGGGTCCCACACTGTACCCAGTACTGTGGAATAAGCTCAGAAAATCACACTCAAGTCAACAATTCTGCCGTTCCATTAAGGTAGTTATTCCAAAGAGTACATTAATTGCATGTCAAGTAATAAAGGTTTTTAACAACATATCTGGAGCGTAAGATGGAATCAGAGAATCTACCTAGGTGGGATAAACTAAAAAAAAAACAGTATCCTTTTTTCAGTTTGTTCTTATGTTAAGGACAAAACATTGCTAAAGAAAGAATCTGAGTGACCGCAGAAAGGGAGAAGCACTGACAACTTCTCTGCTGCTCAGCTGATGATGTGATACCACATGTCTAGCGCTTCAGAACAGTACAAGAAAGTAAGTGTGAAGTTTTGGGACCAGCTCATTGCTGTTCTGTCAGCTGTCACCCTTTCCTCACTCCACTCCTCCACCATTCATATTTCTCTCCAGGTTCTAATTCTGCGGAGGTACTGACACAGTTTATAAGCAGCACAGGATATACTGCATCCATATTTAAAAACTTCTGAGATGATTCATAACCACAAGACTTTGGTATTAACCACATTGTTTTACTTCCTGATCTTAATGTTTCCTATTTTTCAAATAACAAAGCAGAGTACAAGGATGAGCTGGGTCAACGAAGAGTGAAATATTTCCTTTTCTCTTGTGCTTTTAAATATATACTTTTATTTAAAAATTCTTAGCACTCAGACTGAGTAGAAAGTATAAATGTCCATCATCTTCCTCCTGTGTAAGAAGAACTTGCAATACTTCATATATATTTTCCATAGTGGAAAAGTATTTCCTTCCATGATAATGTCACAGGAAGGCCAATGCTGTACATATATACAGAATGTGAAAGATGATCATCCTCGGCTAAATCTTCAAAGATCCCTAATTCAAGTTTTTATTTTTTATTTTTTTCCTACAAATTTCTGGTGAACAAGTTGATCTTGCTACTTTTGAGCTAGTGCGGTGTCCTAACAAAAATCATGGTGAAATGCAGGGTTTAGCACAGTAATAGATACTAGAGCTGAGAACCAACTCAACGAGTAGCAAAAGCACCATGTAACAGCCTTCAGACTGCCTTCAGATAATAAAATCTTGGATCAGCTCAAAACTGTTTTGAGGAATTCAGGCTGGTCTGAACACATATCAGAGACAGAAGTTGTTACTATTCAAAGAATGAGATTATCCCATAAAAATATCAGGTAACAAATCTTTAGGTGCAACAACCCTCTTGCTGTGGTTGACAACCTTTTCATTAGCACATCATCAGCTGTGGAACACTTCTGTATAGCACTTCAACAGTGAGAAAAAAAGGTGTTTCTAAAGCATGCCTGAACTTGCAATACGGGCTGCATGATGAAAAGATGCAAAGTGTTTTAATGATAAATCTGAACTTTGTAATGAGCTTGCTCTGATACTAACAAGAGTCCTCCCCTTAAAACCATCCTCAAAAACATCTTTGCACATTCATGACAGATGTATCATTCACACATTACGTAGCTGATCTGTTGCACAGGACTCCAGGTATTTCTAACAACTCTGGCAACTGTTGTGGCAGTGGATAATCAAAACATATCTACCTGTCTTGTAAGATATTACAGGCTCATTTAGTTGTTTAGTTACTTCATCTGTTGAAAATTACATTGACTCACCAGTGATGAGCAGAGTAGTAAGTAGTTGGATCTCCTGTCCAAACCTGCTGGTAATGCACTTCTTAATGCAGCCTAGGTTACTGATGGCTTTCTGTGCCACAAGGTAGTTTCTACAGGACATACTACATTTTCACCCTATGCATCAGTTTAAAAATGGAATTTAACGAGGTTTTGTCATTTCATTACAATAAAAAGTCCTCTGTGTCAATACCTTTCATTTGTATTGAATTTGTGGATTGAACAAGCATTTAACACGACTATTACAGGAGCATTAAACATTGATTATCTATGAAAGCCTGGTCCTGAATTTTGTTCATGCTAAAGGACTACATGGATATTTATCATTCATGCTAGAGTAAGATACATATTATTAAGAATACTTGTAGGGTAGTACTCTATATTTTCATAATTTTGGAATACAGTTAAATTGATTTTATTGAAATGTATTGAGAATGTCATTTGAAATACATCAGTGAGTGCTTGTCAGGCTCTTACGTTGCATTCTTTTTCTTCTCTCTTTTTTCAATTATTTGAAATTGTCTTTTATATGTATGTAAATATACACATATTTATATTTATATAAGTACAGATGTACTTATATTATTATACATATATAAATATACATATATTTAGAAAAATAATATATTTTTGTCTCTCTATATATAATGTCTAAGGCCAGAAACAACTGACTGACAATGGACCATAACTGAAATATAACTGAAATAGTTTCCACAGCATCCTGGTTCCAGATTCAACTGGGTAAAGGCTACTTCCTCAATTTACCAAACCTGGAATTGTATTGTTTGTGATCTACAATTCTAGATATTTTTAGAGGAGAACACATTATCCACAGTAAAATTATGGAAATAAAACCAGCAGCAATTTTATCCTTGGAATGTCTCAACATACTGTTTAACAATTGCAAGCGTTGGCTGTGTACCAAATTTTCCACAATTTCCTGCCCAGTATATTAGCTTTCACCTTAATTTCTGCATTTGCAAACTCCATAAAATGTTTCCATTTGGAAAAAAATCCACAATGGGATTTTTGTTTAAAAAAAGTAAGAAAATGAATGAAACAAAAGTATACTTTTATGCAATTCTGAAAAAATAAATAGCTAAGCCAAGATATATAGTAAATTACAAATGAAAAACATAATGGAACCCTGAGTGTCTTGAGTTTATAAAGTATGTACTTTTAAAAAACTCATCATAACAAACAAACCATGTATAACAAATTGTCCCAATCAATTTAAGATGATGGAAAGCAGACCTCAGGAAAAAAAAAAAAAAAAGAAAAGTAGTCTGTCTTCTGTACACTCATTCACTCATTCTTTCGTGGCTGAAAAGAGGTATAAACTATGTGCCTTGGATTTTTTTTTTTGAACAGTCTGTTGAATCATCAGACGTTTTTTGAAGACATTTCATTGATGCTGTAAGTTTCCACTGGCCCTGAAGGACAGTAGCTCTTAAAGCAAGCAGGAACGTATCGGCAAGCCTACAGATGGTACACACTAACTATGACTGTCAGATTTTTTCACAATCCTCAAAAAAATGCCCAAAGCCCTTATATTTGGCATAGAAATTTAGACAACTCGCAAGTGCTCATCTGCGACAATTTACTCTTTAACAATCAATGGTTACAAAACCAATTAATAGTTGTTTAAAAAGAATATCAGGAGATAAATGTCTGATATGCTGCTTCAAATTCGTACAGAAATGGTGTTTTCTGCTGTGTGGGCTACTGGGGTAAGTTGCTCTGCTGCAGGTGCTAATATCTCTGTGCAATGAGGGTTCCACATACCTTTCCTGCAGACTGGTGAATCAGGCAGTGAGTGACTGCTCTGGAGGCACCTCCTGTTCTGATCACGGAAAAGAGTGAAAAAACGACACTCTGCCAAGTGCTACTTCTATTTTGTGCATTGTGTCATACCTGTGTTTCAGAAACTAAGCCTTTTTTCCTGAGAAGGATTCAAGGACTAACACAGAGCTTTTTGATATGTCAAAACCAACCAACTGAAAGCAAATAGAAGACTAAATTCTTGGTTACAAGTAAACAAGAGACCCAGAAAAGCTAAAAAAAAAAAAAAAAAAAAAAAAAAAAAAGAGGCAAAAATATCTAGATAAGCAACATTGCTCCAGGGATGTTTCTTCTTTCAGTCGCTGAAGTAACCTGCACGCTTAAATTTGTCTGCTTAATAAAATTCCTAGTTTTTTCAAACTGAGTGTGGGTTATGGCTTTTACAGTGATTTCTCTGACTACTCCACCCATTAGAAGGTAAGAAAATAGTCTCATTGAGCCCACTGTAATGGCTTATTTTTCTCATGGTAGAAGCAGTTTCCAGAATTTTGCAGATCATTCTGTTATGTGCATTTGTGCACATTGTTGAGTAAATTTTCAGTTTAATGAGTTTTTTTGGACTGATATGTAAACCATCTTGCTTCTGTACAGACAAACGTGAATTCTGCATAAAATGCAAACTCAGCTATTCCTGCCAGTAATTCCACTGGCTCGCAATTAAAAAAAAAAAAAAAGTGTGCTGGATGCAGCAAAAAAGTGCTAGCAAAAACGTTCAAAAACTGGATTCAAAGATTATACGCAAATTCAAACAAAATTCAGTCATATTCACATATCATGCTCAAAAAGCTTGAGAGCTCTTTGACAAGCTACAACCAAAACAATCATCATCTCCCTCACCTCCAAAGTCAAAATCTCCTTTTGTAAGGTGTAAGATAAGTTATTAAGCACTTCTCACCCTTCCTCCCTGCCTCAGCCTACATACTGTGCAACCCTGGGCTCTCCTATGCTCTGACATGTACCCCCATTCAACTGCTCTTTCTCTTTTCCTTCCTGCTTAGCTGATACTTCTTTTCTGTTTTCAACTGTGTGCTTTTATGCCAAGCTCAAATAGTATGTTGTAACAAGGGATATTTGGTACCTAGCTGGTTCACACAGCAAATTTTCATAATTACAAGCCTAACAAACCTGTCCTGAAGCCTTGTGCAATCAGTATAAGGCAGAATAACACCCGTTTCTACTGATAGTAGTAGTAATTTTAATGGGCCACTGGGTACAGAAATGCTTCTACGTTACTACCAGTTACACTACATGAGTCCAAAATAAGATATTAAGGAAATCATGCTTAGTATGCTTCTAATTTTATGGCAACAGGCCACTGCTTGGGGCAAACCTTGTACACATAGCTCTTGCCTAAGCTATAGACTTTTATTTGTCTCTTCTCTACCGGGGAAGCGTTTTTCAGTGCAGCACACTGAAATGAATGGGCATTCATTAGGCAACACTCCTTTCCTTGCAAACGAAGTCAGGTTGTACTCCTTACATTGCCACAACCAGCTGTGTGTTTCAGATGCTGAATCTAAGGGCAAAGTGGGCAGAAATGGAATTAGCAGAAGACTCAGGAAAAAGCAAATTTGAAGTGTTAAGCTTGAGTTAATGAAAACCTTAAAAATATTTATGAGTTGTATTCACTGAATTCATCAAATAGTTGGAAATTATAATTGAGAACACTGAAAAAATAGGTGAAAAAGGTGCATACCTTTTGTTTAGAGCACATATCAAATTTTAAAACTCGTTTTATACTTTTATACTAAAAGCTGAAGAATTAGATTTCTAGTTGTTTGTATGAAAGGAATAGATCTGCTGTATTTAACATGTTGTAATAAACACATTGCTATAATATACTGAATTTAGACACATATATACAGAATAACACTACTATATCAGTTTACAGAGCAAAAAAATGAAACTGCTATGTCATCTTAGGAATACCTGGAAGATCATTTACTTATTTTTAACAGGATTACCATTTTTATAGCCTGCTACATCGCTTACATTAAGCTATAACCTCTCTTATATAACAATCAAACAACTGCCTGCAGCCTGATAGAGATGTTGTATATGCACTGATATAAAAAAATGTATCACTTCAGCAACATTTCAGTTGTTCAGTACCACTGTGATAGCCCTCTAGAATGCCTATGCAGGACAGGGAATAATTCACAAGAAATTATAAGCACATATAAGAAGCACATAACTCACTAATTTACTAATTTACTAATTTGCTAATTTACTGTGAAAATGACAAGGAAGTTAAGAAATTTCAAGAGAAAAACAGTAGAGCAGAGGGGAAAGGAAAGGAAAGGAAAGGAAAGGAAAGGACAGGAAAGGAAAGGAAAGGAAAGGAAAGGAAAGGAAAGGA
>JAWLRI010000262.1:5056484-5079382 GCA_034781795.1 Crypturellus tataupa
TTTCTTTCTTATATTTTGAAGTCTGGTGGTGCGGTGAGATGCCAATGGCCACCCTGAGGCGCAGGGCGAGCAGGGACAGCGGCTCTGGAATGCTGTGGTGGCGGTGGCCGTTGGGGGCGTTGGGAGGCCGTTGGGAGGCCGTTGGGAGGCAGTGGTGAGGGCCATGGCTGTGTGCGTGACCTGGTGCGCTCACGGGTTGTACCTGTTTGGTGCGTGTGTTAAAATATTGAATGTGTATATGCAAAGATCGTGAATGTCAGTTTGGCTGTGAATCTCGGTGTGCATCGATGTCGCTTTTCATGTGCAAATTTGTCAGTGAAAGCAATTTTGGTTATAGTAGGTTATTATAAGCGGTGTAATGTTGGTACGTCGTTAAATGGAGTGCGGACAGTAGATTGCTTTGTATCAAGGGTAGAGAGCATATTGCCGGTGTCATTGATAAAGGGGGAAGTGTGCTTGCATGTAAATGCTTTATCAGTATAATACCGACAGTAATACTTATACAATAAAATTATACAGTAATCTTATTTAAACCATTTGTGGAAAAAATGCAAATGCCAGACGCATTTTCGCATTAGTCACATGTCTGTCTCGCTCAGCTGTTGTGCCAGATTGACATGTATATCGCTGTATTTGAATATTGCAGCATTTGGCTGTTCTGCAGTATTTTCATTTGCCATCTGAGAGTATTTGACTGCACATTTTTAGTTGGGGCACAAGCGCGTGTGACAGTTGGGAAGTAGAGCCACTTGTGATATATGTGGTACGTGTTTGGAAGATCTGGTGGGCTTGCAATGGAGAGATTCTTACGATTGCTCAGTGATGGTAACTAACAACAAAAGTTTGGATATGAAGCATCATCTCTAGAAGTTCTAAAAGATTAAATTTATTGCCATATACAAATAACTCTGCCTCAGTTCCTGCTTTAAACAAGTTGAAGAAAGCCTGTCTTTTACTTCTTAATAGTATTTTTTAATAATATGTGTGTTTTTTACCCCTTAATGATGTTTTCAGATGAAAAGTGAAGGGAGTACCAGCGCAAGACTTCACACACTGGCCGTTATGTCTCCTCCTTTCATCTGAAGGGAGCAGCTTCGGGAGGATTGACAGGATAGTTCAACCTTTAGACACATACACTGTGCGACTTGTCAGGTAACAGTGTCCACATTTCTTATTTGCTGCAAGAGAGACTAATATCTTCTTAAATACAAACATAAGAAACCTCCACATATGTGGTTGATCCAGTGATAGATTTATTCTTCAGCTAAGCTGTGTTTGGAAGCTGAAATCAACTTCATCCTTGTATATAACTTGATTGATATAGTTTTCTGGTGCACTTCCTAGCTTAACACCTATTTAAAAAATCTATGAAAAAGGTGAAGGATTTGTTTTCTAAATGACAGAGTGCACCAGAATACACCAGAACTTGATAGTTTGGGAGATTCGTTGTGGAACACTGGTAAGTCATTGGTTTGTATATATCCCAAAGGATACAATGCCATTCTGAGTTGAAGTTCTTTTAGCATTACTCTTTTGAAATGCACTACTGTCACGGCAGCTATCTTGCCATCCAAGTTCCTTGTAGCCCCTCTTAACACAGCTATGTAAGTCTGAATAATGATCGAGACCAAGAGATTCTGATGATTTTAGCAGTTTAAGGAGCTGAGTTTTATCCTGCTTCCTGTGGTATACTGGGTCTGTAAAGAATTTGTATAGCGCTGCATAACATTCTCATGTGAAATGAGTGGTAGCTGCCATTGTTACAGTGGCTTCAGTGGAAGGAATTTTTAAGGGAATTAGAAGACAATACCATGTTGAAAAAAATACCATGTACAAGTTAGTTCTGCATGTCACAGATATACATCATTCTCCTTTAATAACTGTTATTTTGCTTCATATTTTGTTATGTTTCATATAATCATAGGGAAATGGCAGGCAAGAAGAAGGAAATCCAGCTTCAGGTATATATCTTAATTACTTGACCAGTTCTGGAGATGAATAGATATTTTTGCCTTTTCAGATGTTAAAATGTCAACCCATTATATTTCAGGTCTCGATAACCAATCAAAACCAATGGGATGAAGTGTTGCTGACAAAAGGTGTATTAGGTATTAGCTATTGTTAACCCGAAATGGTGGCATGTACTGTATGTATTTTTTTAAGTTTTACTCTCATGATCATGTCTTTTGACTATGACGCTGTTATTGTCTGGTAAATAAATAAGTGCTGCCGTTCTTCTATGAGTGAAAAATTGAGAAAACCTGCAAAGAACCTATGCACTGAATGAGGAATATGCCCTGCACACCTAATGTGCTACAGTGACAACCGTAGTGTGAGAAGTTGAGTGGGTAATGAGTGACACAGTCTCTAAATTAGGACCGTTTGGTCCCGTGTCTGGGTACAGTTAACTGAGAATAGTGGTCACAACAGTTTGAATATAGCTATCATAGTGAAGACTTGAACCATTTTGAATGAACATCTTCTATGTGCTGGCAAAACTTGGGTTTTTGTGGAACCACTCCACAATCTCTACACCATGTTTGTAGCTACGTCTGTGATTACTGTTATTTGTAAATGTTACACTTAGCAGGGAGATCTTGGTAAAATAACTCCTGTAACCTCATTTCAGGTGACCCTAACTTAAACACACAACTCTGCTATTTGCAGTATTCATTTTGAATTATTAGAGAGTTAAGCGGTCTAATTATGCATAAAATAACGAAGCATTTGCTGTGTCTCTCTGCTAGGTTTGCAACAGTTTCTCAGACTTATCATAAACCTTATAACCTATAATACATGCTCATCATTCTTCTATAATAAATGTTACTGCAATATAATCTGTTAAATAATATTATATCTTTATATATATGTAATGTCTTTATAAATGTATATTTTGGGGGGGGAATCTTATTATGTATGATAAATAGATAATGGTCACAAATCATATTTTCTAATATTTAATCCACTTTTATACACTGATGCTTAGAAAATACTAGAATAGTATGTGATCCAATATCGGAGGGAATAGGCCATTTCCCTGGAAGACTCACCATTCTTAAAGGTGCATGTTATACAACATGTATTTCCTCCCCCATTTTCATTTCATTGAGGCACTTCTGTTTATGCCATCTCTAACATCTCCAGCATCTCCTAGGAATGGTATTTGGGTAGAGGGAAGAAATGTGTAATGAAGTCATATGTGAAGAGGAGTAGTAAAAGGAAATAAATGGTCACCATGACCTCAGGAGATTAGAAAAAAAAATGTAAAATAAAGACATGGAGAAGAATGAAAACGAAGAGTGGAAATAGCAAAAGAAGAACAATAAAAAAGAAAAGGAATGTAGTTGTTTGGATTCATCATCTCAAATAGTGTGGTAAAGCAGGCTATTGATACTGAAATTAATTGAAATAAAAGAGAAAACCATGGTGTATTCATTGGCTCAAAGAGGATCGAAAGATGCATGGTTATGCTTTCCCAGGACTATTGCTAATAAATTCGACTCATATATGTCTTCCATTTTAAAAGTTCTATGATGTCAGCTGTGTCTAATTACAAAATATTGTGTTTTAAGTGATAGATGTTTATCAAGCTTGGTGTGGTCCTTGCAAAGCTGTGGTAAATTTATTCCGAAAACTGAAGAATGAGTTTAGTGAAGATGATCTGTTGCATTTTGCCGTGGTAAGGATGAAAATTCTGTGTCATCCTGTGTTAAGGATGAAAATTTCGTGATATAACCTCAGTTATATCTTTGTACCCATCTGCAATATGGAACTTCCATTTTACTCTCCTTATAGCAATTAGGTCATTATAATTTTGGCTTGGTTGCCTCTTCTTCTGCATATCTCCTTATGAGACTTCATATTTAGAACTAGATTAAAAAGAGTAATAAATGTAAAAGGAGCTATAATATAAATGGAGGTAATATCCATAAATTTCATATTCCTTGATGAGAACTGCAGGAACATTTGGAAAACAGATTGTATGTTTCTTCAATATTAAGCCTGTATATTATTATCACATGTGAAATTCTTACATCTCTGAAACTATTGTTATAATTTTTTCCAAATATTTCTTTCTATTTCATTTTTAAAGGAATCAAAATTAATTGAAAACCAAATTATTTCAGAATTATCAAAAAAAAGCTCCACTATACCAGAAGGACAAAATAGCAGGTGTATATCATATTTGAAGTAGATGTTATTGTGTCACAGACTAAGTCTGTCTACACTAGAAGGATAAAATCGGAGCTATATATTATATTTTCAGTAGATAAATTTGTTTCACAGACTTGTTCATCCCAGACATTGATTAAGTTTACTCTTTCTCATTTTATTGAAAAATTTCCATTGTTCGATCAATGTATTCTTGAATTTTTGCAGAATATTTATGTATCCTAAATATACAGAAAAGCAAGCAGCTGTATTCAGAGATGATCTCAGGGCTTTTGAAGAGTTGACCATATGTTACAGAGAGCTTTATACAGTGCATGATTTCTTTTGACAAGGCTACTGAGCTACTTCCTCCTTTATTTATAATCAGACATTTTTATCACAGTCTACATGGAAAAACAGGATAATACATTTGCAATGTGATTGACTTCTGTAAAAGGAAATGAAGCCAATCCTGTGCAACAAAACCACTTCTTTAACCAACAGCCAGTGTCATAATGACTGCTAATGTATGTAAGAATGTTTTGTGTATGTTAGACTAAGGTATAAAAGACTGTATTTTTCTGTGTGGCAAAATGCTTTATATGTATACATATATAGGGGTCACACCTGTATTTTCTTCATCTGACTACAGGCAGAGGCTGACAGCATTGTGACTCTGAAAGCATTTAGGAATCAATGTGAACCTGTGTTTCTTTTTTGTGTTGTAAGTATATCACTTGCTATTAATGTACTATGAATGTTTGAACTAAATATTCAATAGATTAAAACATGAAGCTATACAAGTTGTGCCTTTAAATTCTATAGTTTGTAGATTTGTATAACTGGGGAGTTGTTTTGCTGCATTTATTGTTTTCCATAGACCAAATCTTTGGTCCTCCAACACATTTTTATTGTACATACAGTCACAAGAGTCATGGTCTGGTGGTTAGAGAGAAAAAAAAAGAGTAAGTTTTTCCAATGTTGTCTCAAATAAAGTTCCAAGGGCCTACATGGAGCTACTCTGAAATTATTATTTTGTATATATTTTCTCTCAGGTACAAATAGTTTAGATTTTCTGCCATTTCAGTTTTTCTACAATATGCGAATGAAACTGTATTTTTCACAGTTCACAAATTATATCAAGAAATCACATATTTATTATATCTCATTAATGGGTTTAGAAAGATTATGCTTGTAGGACCCTACTTTAGAATAGCCATTGTTCCACTTGGGTCCCTTCCAACGTCAACCCTTCTGCAATTCTGTGATTGTGTGTGAAGCATTGGATTCCAGCAATTAGAGCTCAAGAATAAAGGTGCTTTAAAGAGACTTTCCGTTTTGAATATGATTGCTGCAAAGCGATATTAATAGTGATATTAATCTTTGAGCACTAGCAGTTGACTTTACTATTGTACTCCTGTACGTAGTAGATTGGGCACTAAAGTACAGTGCAGACAATAGTGAAAGGCAGAATGGAGAAAGGGAGGACGAGAACCATGGCACAAAGAAACCAGTGATGGGGTGGCGCTTTCATCATCTGGTGGTGTTCTGAACTGAAAAGATGCCAAACTGTATGTTACAGAAATTAAGAGCTGGTAAATTCCATATTTATATTTACTTCTGACTGTACTATTAATGCTGAGGCTAGAAATAGACATAAAAATAGGTAGATTTTTTTTTAAAAGGAATCACTAGCAAGAAAGTTTTATTCTGAACCAGCAGATGCAGTGGTAGCTTTCTTTTTATCTTTAGCAGAGAGTGATTCTATTAATGGAAAAATTGAAAACCAGTATATTCTGAAACTCGGAGAAATGTATAAGCTAAATGGGTAGAAGTTACTAAGAGTGTTATTTTCTCTTTTACAGAATGGAAAAATAATTTCAATAGTGAGAGGTGCAAATGCTCCTCTTCTAAATAAGAAAATAACAGAACTAGTAGAAGAAGAGAGGAAAGTTTTGGCTGGAGAGAAAGAACGCCCTGAGGTATTCACAAAACATACGTAAATATATATGAGCATTTTAAGACCCTTCTTTATTCACCAATGTTTGTGATAGCATTTTCTGTAACAAAATGTTTATTTTTGGTAGTTTTTTCTTCACAATAAAGTGAAATATATGAAAATTTTTAATAGGAATTTCTATTAAATAACACTTTATGATAACTTGAATATTCACAGGTTAGTCTATTAATGCAATAAATGGAGCAATGGTTTGCTAATGAAGTGGAACTATAAACCCATTGTAGGCATTATCTTTTTATCTTCTAACACTAAATACTTTTTCATGTATGCTTTAGTAAGAACTCACCATACAAAATAAGTGGATATCTGGGAAGTAGCCATGCCTCATTGCTTGTTTTGATTGTAATGGCAATCAAAGAACTCTGCATCAAGTATAAAAAGTGTAAAGGACATTTTTTAACAAACAGCAACTCAGTTAAGGATAATCAGGCTAGTTCTGCCTTAGAAACGCTGACTTTCCTGCAAAGCAAACATATTATCACACTAAGTTAAAACTATTGTAAAGATCTGGGAGTGGGAGAGTTTGGTGACTTGAGACTATTTTTTTCCTCTCTCAATATTGGTAGCAATCCAGTTTATACAAGCAACAAAGCCTAGTCAATTTTTTGAGAATGTAATGGTGGATTTCTAGCTTTATTATTTTTATAGCCTATGTTTGTCATAGAAATAGAATAGAAATACTTAGAATCTAGAGTCTCTTTAATGTGGTGTGGGAGTTTTTCCATATTGTACTCATAAAAATGACTTACACTTTTTTTCTCCTTAATTGTTAATGGAAATGATGAGAAACTGATATATATTGGCTACTAATGACATACCATATTTGAAAGTTACAAAATGATCAAATGTATTAGGTTTAGTTTTTAACTTTGCGTGACTGAATGGCTTCCTCTATGCAGTTTCTTCAGCTACAGTCTGTATCTTTTGCAAACCGTTGATCACAGCATCACAGTTGTCTTTTTTGAAACATGAGTGACCATAATTTCTTACAGAGTAATATTTCACTCAGTAAACATGTTTTGGAATGTGATGCAGCCTGGTAGGGTCTGTTTCCATTTCTGAGGGCTAGTGCTCTTTTTGAAATACTTGTGGATACTAATGTGAAGTTTAGTCTTGATCTTGACCTTACTCTGCTTCAGTACACTATTGATCCAGTAACATGAATTCCTTTCTATGCTATGAAATGGCCTCCAAAATTGTCCAAGCCACAGAAGAAAGTAGTCTTGGCCTTATATGCCTATCTAAGACCATATTTTTTGTAAAATATCCAATAAAAATAACATTTTTTTGTGCCAGTGGGTTTTTTTCCATATTGATTTTGTCTAAATTCCATATCATCAACAGATCAATAGCTAAATATCTACAACTGAGGAGGAAATGTGAGAGAAATAAACATTTAGTAAATTTATTCTATATATCATAAATCATGTGTAATACAGACATGATTATTATTTAATGTTTTCAACTTTCCTACTGCTGGGATAGTATTTACTTTCTAGGTTGTCACATTTTCATGATGGATATTCAAATCTGTGTTAATTCTACATACTTACCTACTATATGTATACACACACATTATGCATATATTGAGAAGGAAAAGAGAAATAATTACCTAAAATTATTTTGAAGTCCTTTTGCAGACCCACAAAATTTTGCACATCTCACAAAATACTGGTTTTGTTGTAAGGTAGATGCCCTAAAATCCTTAAGATTAATCAGTCTTTTTTTTTTTACTTTGTTGTACATACATACTTTGTTGTATGTTTCTGTTTATTTTTGTCTTGAGTTGTAAGGCTTTGGCCAACATTTTAAAAGCAAGTAGCAAAAAATAGGACATAAATTTATACTTTTGTATTTAAAATTACTGTCTTTGGAAAGTAGCACATAGATCCCATTCAGTGTAAATTCTGTCTCTTATTTCTGAAAATCTGTGGATAGATATTTTCTTTGTTACCAGGCTCAAATCATGTGGAGGTTTTCGCAAGAAGGGCAGAAAGAAAGGGAGAGAATTCCTTTACCATATTACTCAACAGGCCTGTAGTAGAGTAGTACTATGTCAGAAGTACTCTCTGCCTCTAGATTAACTTAGTGGTGGTATACTTCATATTGGTACTACTTACTGTTTTTTCTACTATATTTGCAATTGCATTAGATAGAAGAACTTATTTTCCCAGAAGAGAAATCATCAGAAGATGCTATGAAGGAGACTGTACTTGAGGGTAAATATATTTAAGTTATTTTAATAATGTTAATAGAAAGGAAAAGAACAAATATCTTTTTAATTACCTGATTATTGTCCATCTATAATATGCCTTTGAATCAGTTAAGAAGACGACAGGTTGAGGGAATCCAACAGAGGAAGGTTTTTTCTTTCTGTAAGGAGTTAAGATATTGGATGTCGTTAGTCTTCTCAACACCTTTTGGGAACCTTTGGAATTCAAGTATCCTTGCAACCCTCCTGCTGTATACCATTAAATTTTCTTATGTAAATTGGCAACTGAAAGTCATTTCTACACAGCCCCTGTTTTAGCTATGCACTTTTATTGAAGTGAGGCCTGTTAGCCTTTGAATATACTGCAGGAAAGCCAAGATGGTAGGAAACCATAAGGATTAAAGCTATAAATCTATGAAGGAATGTCATGCCTTGTACATCGGGCTATTTTTAATTAACTTTATCACCAAACAAGATCTAAAGACTAAAAAAAAAAAAGAATAAATTCACAGTAATATGAAAAGTTCCTAGAAGGTTTAAAAATATATACTGTTCTGCTTGTGAGGCTGGCTTCTATGATTTAGTTCAGGCTTGGCTACGTCTTTTCTCTTCTCATTGTTTTCAATGGCTCATGGGGCTTTCCGAACGTATTGCTTCATGAATGTACAAAATGTTCAGCAATTCTATGCACACTTCTCACTAAGCTGCAAAATCTAAATGCACCACAAAATCATGGAGAAGAGGTTTTATCTTGAGTGACCTCTCCATTCATCCTGTTAGATTAGGGAATCTTTAAGAAACTATAATGCATCACCTTTTTGTAGTGGTATATTCCTACCATATTCAGGTGCCTCTGAATGTTGTCCATTATTGGAAACAAATAGTAGTCTTGTCTTTGCATCAGAGCTATGATTGCTTCTTTAGTGTCTGAGATCTGATAGAATTACATTCTAACACTTCATGGTAAATCTCAGATTTTGTAAGGAAGGGCATATGTTGGTTCATTTCTGCCATTTTGCAGAGATGTGTACAGTACGAATTTTGTAGTAGTGCGTCTATGACTAGGAACATTTATTGTTTTAATCTGTTAGACTGTGTTAGTGAGCATATGTTACTTCCAAAGTTATTTCTTGTAAATGATTTCAGGATCAACAAAACTAAGGAAAAAATAGATATATTTACTATTACAGGGAAGGTCTATTTTACTGGGAATCTCTAATATTCATCCAGAATTTCACTTGTTGGTTCTTTTCCTTAAAAATATTCACATATTTCTTTCATGTATTCTGTCCGGTACAAAGAGAGCTTCCTACAGAAAGTATCTTAAATTGAAACCACGCCTGCTTGTGTGTGAACCATTTCCCCACCTTCTGACCCAAAACACCAGTGGTTCATACACAGATTCCAGGGATTGCCAAGGAATGTCCTGCTCTCCAGGACAAGCTTTAGTTGCTTGAGTCACTTTTTGAAACCACGGTTTGACAATCAGAATTAAAATGGAGAAGTACTTAGAGAAGCCCTATTGTAAGTAACAGAGCATTTAGTTTTTTAGTTATTTCACGCTTTTCACAACTTTTTTTCACCCTTTTCCAACAGAAGGAGTCAGATATTCTGTTGCAATTATAAAACCTGATGTTGTCTCAGAGGGACGCGTAGAAGAAATTAAAAAGAAGGTGATGAATCTTGAATTTTTCATTCCGTTTAGTTAAGAGGCATAGCAGTATCTTGAAAAGTAGATTTTAATTTAAATCCAGACTTTGTAACAAGACCTGTAGTTGTCTTTCCCCTAAGCGTGACAAAAGCCGGTAGATTTTGTCCTGAAATAATACGGTATTCAGATTGACACTATTACTTTAACAGTTTATGTCACTAGGTGAGGTACAATATGGAGATTCCTGACATAAGAAAAATTAAAGAGAGAAGTCTTTTTTTTTCATCGTTTTGTGGTGGAGATGACAACAAGAAAATCTGGGGTGGTGCTTGATATATATGCTATATATCAAGATAAAACTATCATCTTGAGTTGAGTGTTATGTAAGTTATATAAGTGCAATTACTCTATCTTGGCCAGAAGAAAAGGAGGTTCAGTAAGGGTGAAAAAAACAGGTAGTGCTTGAAAGCAGTTTTAAAGCATATGAGTAGCTGGCAGTCGGCCCTGCTGTAACTCTGCCTTGTAAGGAGGGTGCCCAGACACTTTCCACACTCTGTCAACAAAATCTGGAAACCAACGGCAATGTCAGAGAGCTGCTAAACAGATTAATATTGGCACATGATCAGTATGGGGGTTTGAGAACATCCTTGTAATTCAAAAAATATTGTCACTATGAATTTTGATATAGGTCGTGTAAGTGTGCATCTTCTCTACATGCTTTTCGAAAACTTTTTCACTTAGTGGGCATTGTAATCCTGAATTCAGTGAATTGCTTTGAAAAACTGGAAAGCTAGAAAGCTTTAGCTCGGTTAAAATTAGGAGTTATTAAATTCTGGAATATTTCAG
This sequence comes from Crypturellus tataupa, assembly GCA_034781795.1. Lineage (NCBI taxonomy): Eukaryota > Metazoa > Chordata > Aves > Tinamiformes > Tinamidae > Crypturellus > Crypturellus tataupa. The sequence continues at coordinate 5,067,366 of JAWLRI010000262.1, forward strand.
ATCATCTCAAGTTTAAAGATAATATCCAAAATCCAGTCAATCTTTAAATGTATGAGATTTTGTATATAACATTTTCAAATGCCACTGAATAATAATTAAACAACTGCAGATCACAGGTGCAGGCTTTAGCATTGCAGCGGAAGAAGAAAAACTGCTAACTGAAGAGCAAATCAGAGTATTCTACGCTCGGAATACAGAACAGGTAGAAATAAACAAAAATAGGAACAGATTAAAAAAGCACAGTTTGGCTATAGGTCTTTCTAAGTCTCTGATTCAGAAATTTTTAATATGCTAAAGAACTGAATTAATATAGCTTCAGTACGTAGGAAAAATATTCTCTATTTTTTTTCCTACCGACTGTTATAAATCCTTATACAGATAGAGGGTGGTAGCATTCTAATGTTCCCATTAAATGCTAAGAGATTTTTTTTTCTGTTATTGGAGTATGTGTGACTCTTAGTCATGGTCCTAAACAGACTCAGTTAGCTGCTGAAGTCTAGAACAAACATAAAATCTGTGTGATCCGTTTGACAGTAAATATCTATTTGACATGTACTCTTCTGCCCGGGAAATGATTGTGTGTTTTTCTTTCCTCTCTATCTCTCCACTATCCTGCTTTTATTTATCACTGAGTCATATTTATATAGTTCAAGGCTGAAACTGAAGGAATGAAAAGAACACAGCAAGGAAAATGAAGGAAGTGGTCACAGATATTTAGCAAATATCTAAAAGTTCAATATTTTCAACCAGTTGCATGATATTTACTTTTAAAAATTATGCATGGAACTGTTCTACAGCTTGTTTAATCACACTATATATGTGAGTCCAAGCACTGCAATTGATCTCAGCTCGTTTCTGGATCATTTTCTTTACATATCATTTATACTTTACCTGGCAGAGCATGCTTCCTGAATGCTTCTGTTGACTTCATTTATCTCGATTAATTGCATCTGAAACATTCTATAATGCTATTGTGTCAAAGGACTGATTAGAAAACCTTCTAAACAATCATGAATTATGAATGTAAACAATTTCACAAGGCTGTGTATTGTTTGTAAATATCATTATAGAAGTGGAATTATGAGTTCCTTAGAGATGAATGGTCTCATTTCTGATGAAAAAGTCAATTCTTGAAATTCATAGCAGAAAAAAATTATGTTTTTTAGCCTGATTTCAATGATTTTGTTCAATTCATGATGAGTGGACCATGCCACATCTTAGTAATTGCTAAAAAAGAATCAGCCAAAGCTATTCCTCACTGGAAGGACCTAAGTGAGTCAAGTGAAAATGAGCCTGATGAGGACCCTCAAAAGCAAGATAGGTAACTAATAACTAAAATTACATTGTTATATGTGATTCAGCTACAGTACTCAGACTTAAACCAGATACAAAGTCAATGTTGCCAGACTTACCTGCCTAGGTATATAGATGCAGGGAGTAGGCAGAGCTCTGTACATGGTCTTTCACAGAGCTGTCATTACAGCATCTGTAATCAATCTCAGTACCTGAGGGAACAAAAAAACTCTGTGATTCCTAGGTGAAGATAACAAGCAAAGAGCTTGGATATCTTACTGTTCTTGAAGCAGGCTTGAGTAGATTGCCAGCCTAGCAGGAACAGTGTTATGCTTAAAAGCTGATATAATTGATGCAATTCTACTGCACAAAAACTCCCTAAGATAGATGGTCTGCCTACACTGCTCACTGAGGGTCAAACTCTTGCCCATGTTTGCTCCTTTCCATACTGGGAGGCTGTGGATGTGGTTCATATGTGACTGGGGAACACCTGAAGCGTGCACTGCTCCCTAGAAGCACTCTGCAAAAAGAGTGGGAGCAAACAAGTGGGAGATTGACCCAGCCACTACCTTTAATTTGCGAAGAGACATAAAAACTTTTTAAAGATTTGATGTTTACAAATGTGGTGTCATGAAATGTTTCTTTTTGTCTTATGCCAAGGATTTAACTGAGAACTTTAAAGAGAGTATTAGATGTATACAACACACCAGGCAATAAAGGAAGTGCTCACAAAAATATGAATATTGGATTGAGTTGTATATTTAGGCCAGAAATTTACTGAAGGCAATATGAATTTAAATATTTTGTTCCAAACAGAATCTGTCACAATAATTTATACTTTTTTCAATGTCTGCTGTATCCCTTCTCCTTGAATTTAGTGTGACTGAGGAAAATTATATTTGCCTTAAATGATTAAGTGTTTACATAGCTAAATAAACCTGAGGATTACAAACGTGTCGCAAGAGTCTCTGCTAAAGAGAATTCTATAGTGCTATCATTTTCAGGATCCTGCTTTACGTGAATGAAGCACAGTCTTTTTATTGATCTTTCGTTATACACTGTACACTTGTCAGCAATAATTCTGTCGAGTGAAATGTGGACTATTTTGAAGAAACTAGAGGGGATGGCTGAGATTTCTCTTGCATAGTGCTAACTTGTGAGAGGATAAGATTTCTTATCTCAGTAATATTACTTCAGTAGTGAATCTGAATTTAGTAAAAACAAACCAGTTTACTATTCAGTTTTTAGGTTTCACTAAACTTTAAGAAAGTGTATTTTCAACCACTCAACTGTTAACAGATTTCATGTGATGATTTAAATACCAGATTACTTTATGTCTTGTTAGGTTGGAAACTGAGGAGCTATTAAGTTTTTGTGATGTGCAAGACAGCATAGAAGATGCCAGCAGGCAACTTGCCTTCTTTTTCCCAAACTTTGGTAAACAGAATACACGCCAACATGTTGAAAGAACTTTAGCCTTAATTAGACCTCTACTCTTAAAGGAAAGACGAGGTGAGCGTTAATAACTACATTTTCTATCTAAACGATATGTAAGCTCATATATTTTTGTTTTGAAATTATGACACTACTAATGAAAAATTGCTAGGTATATTGTCTGCCCAGTATCAGGTTGATAGCAATCTTTGTAAGAAAAAAAAATACATAGTCTCATATATTTAGCACTTAAGTGTCAACACTCTTTTGCTCCTTTGATTGATTCTTAAAAAAAATGTCTTTGGATTATATGTTTGGGTGGAATATTTATGGACTCTGTAATCTGTAGAGCTGGAAAATAATCTTATTTATAGGAGACCTCTCAAAGAAGCTAGCACTTGCAAAGTGTACTAAACGGGATCATATTTCCTGGTATATTGAAGTAGCTGATACTATCCTTGAATGGCAGGTCCAAGACAGATCAATGACAAGCATGATTTGTCCCAGGATATTTTATGCTGCATAAGCCAATTGTGAACAAGGATAGGCTTATGTAGACTACGTTTTTACAAGTAAAACCAGAAATAATCTAGCCCCATATTGTGTGAAACTCTATCCAAGGCAGTTTCCTTTGCTTCTATGGCATATATTGGCATTTCTCCTTGGATTGTGGCTACCTCCTTTATTTCCAGATTAATTCTACTGTGCAGTACAATCTATACATACAGGTCAGAAGAACTACCCTTCCTTGACCCTTCCTTGTCTGTTTCTCTTCTTAGCTGATACCTAGTTACGTATGTTGCTTAGGAAAGTGGTTTAACAGTGTAGATATAGGAAAATATTCTGTCATCTCTACTTGAGCCAAATACTACTTACTTACAAATACAGTCTTATAAGACTTAGTCAAATGAATATCCACCTGTTCAAAATCCTCAGCTTTTCTTCTGATGGTTAAAATGCATACTATATTTGTCAGTCATATATTCATACTGAAAGTTCTTACCTGAGAGAAACAAAAGTGCTGCGTAGCATTAATTGTTTCTTATGAAGATTGTAATAATAGATACAGACCTGTGCTCATTTCTCTGGTCTATCACGAGATTCTCTGATCTATGATAATAGATGGCACTCAGTAGAGGATGTTCTCCATTTGTAGCTTCATTCATCAGTTTTGTAATACTGACATTAGTATCATCAAGCTCAGCTGCTACTTTGAGTAGTACCCTTTACAGTTGGTAGAATTTCAAAAAGGAGCCATCATAGTCATAAATAACTTAGGTGCGTAATTTTAGGTACCTTCTTCTGGAAGTTAGATATGTCCTTCAGATGTGGATAACTTCATGCTCTAGCACTGAACAGTTATTCTGCTTTTGGTTATATCATCTGGCATACTTGAGACAGCTCAGATATGTGCAGGAAAGAGGTGCTCATTTCAAGCCTTTTGTCATCTATGCAGTCAGCTGTATGAACATATCCACTCTTTGTCTCTCCATAAAATTATTTTCCACACTAGATGGCTCCAGCACTGATAAATTGCCCAGATTTCCTTTTGTTGGAATGGGTGACTTCATCCAAAGTTGATACATCTGCTGTTTTAGCTGTCATCTGTCCTTAAGAAACCATCAGCTTTCTGAGCATCCAGACAACTCCTGATGTGCTCTAGCAATTGCTTTGAGTTGGTTTTCCATTCTTCACTTAACAAATTAATTGAAAATTAATTTAATATTGCAATTGGAAAGTAAATATCATTTCTTCGTGGTGTGAAAATTATTGCATGGCAATTCAGCATTGTTTCAATATTTGAAACAGATTCTATTATACAAAGAATAAGGGATGATGGCTTCAAAATAGCAATGCAGAAAGAAATAGTTCTATCTGAAGAACAAGCACGTCAGTTTTACAAGGAGCATGAAAATGAAGACTACTTCCCAGCTCTTTTAGAGCAAATGACCAGGTATGTTGTTTGAAAGATGAGAGGAGATCATGGAATTATAAACAGAATTTGTTTTTTCACAATAAATAACAAGTCTGAAGAATATACAGCTACAAGGCACAATTGAATCCAAGAGTTGAACAGAACTCAAAATATGATCAAAACTGCAAGTGAGGTAGTCCCCAAGTAGAGTAGATAAATAAACGAGATTTTTTTTTAAATACTGTATAAACTTCTATACAGAGATAGTCCATGCCTCTGTATATAAGATGTTGAAGTTAGTAGTCAGTTCTGTTGGTCTAAGTGAACACAGCTGAGCTCTGCTCTGATAGGCTGGATTTAGCTTTGTCTGCAGGAGGGTTCTGTGGCTCTTACCCAGTCTGTGTGCTGGGTTTCCCTGCAGGTGAAGTAAAACCCGTGTTTGGATATTGTCTTCAGATCAAGTCAAGACATAGCTGGGACAAATGCAAAAACTGAAGCTGAGAAGAATTCTTAAGTCTAATAATAAAAACCATTTTATGACATTGGTGTTGTGGTAACACTCCTTAACTTTGAAAATTACTCTCACTTTTAAGTTGTATAATGTTGTATCAGACTCTTGCTGTTTCAACAGGGATTGTGTTCAAAATCCTCCTTTACTAGGGCTTGATTTTCTGGACTGCACAGAATTTAATCAAATCATATTACAAACTATAGTTTAAAATGTATTCTGATTTTTTTTTCTGATTTTTTTCCCATTTTACAGTGGTCCAACTCTTGCACTTGCTTTAACACGAGTAAATGCTGTGGAACGCTGGAGAGAGTTACTAGGGCCAAAGATTGTTGACGAGGCTAAGAAGAATAATCCCACCAGGTAATACTTAAAACAGTGAATTTGAGTTTGTAGTGAATCAACTAACATTCATACCTTAAAGTTTATTTTCACTTTTTCAACTGAAAGAATTCTGCATTGCAACTTGTGTAACTATAGTGCCATCCTCTGGAAACAGATGTATATTTCTGCACTTTATTAAGCTTTTCTTGGATTAAAAACTGTGTTACACACAATAATTATAGCATATTTTGAGAAATAATGGCTAATAAACACAATGAAATGTTGAGCTTAAGAAAGGAAGTTTTGGAGGCATTAAAGAAAAGATTGTTAAATTACAGAAAAATCTTTCACTTCTAGAAGTACATATAGCAAGAATAATCTATCTATATTATTTTATAATCCTGCTCTGCCAGTCACTCATGAAAACAGGCTATTGTGCTATTTAGATGAACATTTATGACCTTGGATGGCAGTTTTTTAGGCTTGTGATCTACAGAATTACTGCTACTCATTTTTTTGTGTGCAAAAAAAATTGGTAAAATCTCATTCTTATTGACTGATTGTTAGCTTGAAGTAACATCACTGTTTATTATAACAGATGCCGATGGTCTCTTAGTTCAGTGAAAAATCTTCGCTACTAGAGTATTTTATTTGTGATTAAGTTTCCTCTATGTCTTTTAGAAATGAACTAGTTAGTTATCTGCTTACAGTATAATAATAAACTTCTGTGGCATCATCTTCTCTCTGTCCTTAGTAGATGTAATATTCCATTAAGCAAGAACAGATGCTATCTTGGAGATATAACAAGACAGCATTTGGGAAGGAAGATATGCTTATTTTAGGTTGTTAATTAAAAAGAAAACTTTTTCCTGTAGACGGTGAAGGCTTCTTATTCCTACAAAGAGATAACTGAGCTCTTAAGACCTCAGATCAGCATAAATATATATTCTCGTAGATTAAGATTAGTCATAAGTAAAGCTCTAAATGGCTATTCCATTAAATAATTTTACTGTTTTAATGATTGCTAGTTTACGTGCAGAGTATGCAGTAGACAGCGTACCTATTGATCAGCTGCATGGCAGTTCTTCACCTGGTGATGCTCAAAAGGAATTAAAGTTCTTCTTCCCTCAGGAGCACACTTTGGCATTAATTAAACCTGATGCTGTTAAGGAACATAAAGGTAAATAATCGAGAAAGCCTGAGCTATGCCTGTAGATCCAATTTCTACAAAATATTAGTGATGCATAGTTTGCAATAAGTGATTGTCAGCTACATACATTTTCTAAACACCTTTTCCATGCAGAGGGATCCTTTTATGGGAATAGCATAATTCATATAGTTTTCTGAAATGTGGCATTTCCTTTACTCCTTTCCATAACTAAGTTAAGCTGTTTAAAAGCCAGGTACTTGTCCAAACTAGTCATCTAGTGCCCTTCTGACTGAGAGAGAGACTTTCCATAGTCATCTGACTGTTAGCAAACAGCTGTATTTATTGACTCAAAAAAAAAAAAAATTACTAAATTAGATGTATTCCCATCCTTGATTTATCTCTCTGTCTGACAAAATGGTAGAGGAGAAATCAAAGAAAAGAACATATCACAAAATCTGGAGTCTTGCCTTAAGATTTTTGCTGTTTCTGTTTTTGATTCTCTATCCAGAGCCTCCTGGCATTCTTCTTTTATGTCCTAACAAATTGAGCAGCCTTTCTGATGTTAATTTATCACTGTCTTTTAAAAAATCCCTCTTTTAACAATCCACATTGATTTACCAGGCCAACTGGTGTGCATGTTCCGTATGTGAAAAATGATAATGAGCGCTACTGATATAATTGATAACAATTCACATTTGTCACCTGCGTAGAAATGGACTAGTCCACTTACAGTGGTTGACTGTGTAGTTTGGAGGAACGCTGAAGTGTTCATTGTTTTGTCCATGATTTTGCTATAGTAAGTAGAATTCTAATAGTCAATAGTGAAAATGCCAAAAAGCAGATACAGTATTTTCTGAAAGTGCTTTTTTGTTTTGTTTTGTGTTTTTTTTTTTTCCTTTGGTATCTACAATAGAATAACTACCTAAATCAAGAAGTAATGAGTTTTCTTGTTTTTTTTTGTTTTATTTTGTTTTGTTTTCCCTAGGTGACATTATGCAAAAAGTTAAAGATGCTGGATTTGCTATCTCAAAGATTAAAGAAGCATCTTTAACCCGTGAAATGGCTATGCAGTTTTATAAAGATCATGAAGGAAAGCCCTTTTATGATTCCTTAGTGACTTGTATGACTGCGTAAGTATTTACCTACACAGTATTGAGGTATGCAAGTATATAAACTAACTTCAAATTTACAGAGCAAGCAAACATGCTACACTCAAAATAGGCTAAAGATTCTACATTCTGCTACTCTTTCAGGCAAGGCTACTGGCTTCTTCAAATTAGTATATTTATTTTTGAGGTTTAAAAAAAAGGAAGATTTACACTTTGCAAATTCACAAAGAGTGACTATTACTTTGGATTTGCTGCTCAAAACACAACAAAACAAAAGTCTGTCATTGTTAGCGGAAGCCTTAATCCACAAAGAGGAATTATTTTCCTTGTAACGTGTAGTAGAGCTGTTGATAAAACAGCATTTGTTGCCTTCCTTCAGAAGTGAATGGTTGAGAATAAAGGAAGTCAGAATAAGTGATCATCATAATTTTACTGGCTTTCAGATACAAGTATTAGTAGATTAATATTGTAACACACAAGGATTTACCATAACTCTTCCTAACCTTAAAGCCAAAGGTAAATCTAAATCTCAGAACTGTTGAAGAACCTTCCTGTCTTGATTCTATAGGGGCCCCTCCGTGGTAATGGTTTTAACCAAGGAAAATGCTGTGGAAGAATGGAGGCAACTTATGGGTCCCACAGATCCAGAAGAAGCAAAACGGACCTCTCCTGAATCAATTCGTGCTCAGTTCGCACAGGATATTTTGTCCAATGCTGTTCATGGATCATCTACTCAGGAGCATGCATTGAAGAGTATTGAGTGTGTGTTTGGAGAGATTGATATAGATTAAAAATATGTAATCTCTGAAAAATAATATTCAGGCTACAATATAAATTTGTCTATCCAATTTGCTATATTTAATGCTATGTTTTCCTTCGTACTCAATTTTTGCTATGACTTGATCCCCATTTAAAAAAGCATATTAGTGTAAAAACGGATACATCTGCTAGAAGTTTGTTGTTCATAATGACTGCTATACATACATGTGATACACTGTTGTGGTTTTTGTTTGTTTGTTGCTTGTTTGTTTTTCTAAGACCTTCCTGGCCTATATATCTCCAATAGTCCCAAAAGTCTGAGGCGTTTGGTATAAATATGTGAAAAATTGGGCCAAAGAGAAAAGCTCAAGAAGGTACTAGGAATGACACCCACCCTGTGATGTGGATACAATCTCCACAGTTAAAGCAGCAGAAGAGATGCTGGGAGACAGCGCAAGTGCTGTTACAACACCGATGGGGATAGCTGCACAGGGCAGGGTAAGGCAGGAGCTCCGGGTGACCCCAGCACAGGCTGTGACCTCACCAAGGGGGATACTGTCCCACAGCACCTGAGCAGGGTGAGCAGAACCACGTGTTGCTAACAGAGACCATCAGCAGCCCCGGACAAAGCAAGCAATGAACCAGGGACAGGGTCTACCCAGAGAGATTCAGTCAGAAACAACAGGCAACTCCTACAACACACCTCAAACAAGGCTTAGGTCTGAGCTTAAATGGGGGGCTGGGGCCTATGTGAACAGAGTGGATGCGGATGTTAGAGGTGAGGCTGCCCAGCGTTATTAAGGCTTATTGGTACCCTCAGAGTCCTGATGAACATTCTCCTTGTTTTGTTGATTCTTTCCCTAAACATTTTCTAATAGGCACTGTCACAAATAGGATAATAAGCAAGATGGTTCTTTCAGGTCCAGTCAATCAATCCAAATATGAAGCAAAATATAAAGTCAGCTCTCACATATGTCTGTTATTGAAACATATATCCATGCAAAACCGGTGAGTTTGTATCCTGTCTCAGTGTAGTTTGGTTGACTTTCATGAAGAACACAGCTGTGCTTCTGCAGCTGATGAAGTCTCATTTTGCTGTCTGAAACTGTTGAAGGTTGAGATACTGAGGAACAGCATACAATTAAAGGTATTGACACTGCAGCAGGATTAGAAGCACGAAGGTTGGAAAGCATAGTTTTCCCACTTTTCTTACAGCCTCTATTGTATTTAATGTAACCACCTATTTTAAGGAACTTCCTGAAAAATATTTCTGTTGTGCTGGTACATTTGTTATTACAGGCATTCCTCTAGAAAAAGTTGGACTGAACATTCTCCTGGAGAGGCGCATTTTCATCTACAGCTGCTCTCCTGCAATAAACTGTATTTGAGGCAAGCCTGTAGGAAGTTTTGATTAGTGCAGAATTTATGACACCTCAGTGTGGTGATTTCTGAGAAGCATAGTTCAGAATTGCTTTATTTTCTTTGGCTTGTCTTTTACTTTAAAGACCAATTAAAACTGTTCTTCCTGGCATTATTTCAGCACTCTGGGTCTTTTGGGTGCTGGCATGCACCTGAGGCAGTCTCAGAAAAGTCCTGAATTCGGAAGTGTAAATTTATCAGTTTGGTTCATTTGACAGGATCTTTGCTAGAGCTACTGGCTTCTCTTCCATGCAGCATGATCTTGAAATTTTTTGACAGGGCCATAAATGCTGAAATGACAGTAATGTCTGTGGCTTAATAAGTGTTTGGAAAGCTTCTTCTTTCACAAACAAATAGTAAATATTTGAATACTGTGGAATATTTACTGTACCAGTCTTAGATATTATAGCCAGCTCTTGCTGTATACTAGTTGTGCTTGATATGATAAAATTTTTCATACTCAATTACTGTTTATTTAACCGTGATTCTTTACACTCCATTGCATCACTCAAATCCTTGCATGTCAGAGTACCTAAACTGTCATGAAAATTAAAATTCAACATTTCTTCTGCTTCTGGGTGTTAATTTGTAGCTTTTGAAGGATTGTATTATTTGGATTCATATATATATATATAACTCATGATCGTTGTTCTTTGCTTGGTTAAAATAATGCAGCAGATTACATGAAAATGCTATGTGAAGATCTGTGATGGTTTTTCTTCACATAGCTTGAATATGTAAACTTCAGTTGGAATGTGGGAACATATAATATGCTAATGCTTATTTGTTTCTTCTAAATGTCTTCTTGATTTCAATGTCTTTTGGCAGCTTTGGAAAGAAATAATTTAAGAGATACATTTCAAAGTAATCAAAATAACGGTCTTAGGCAGTGGTAGAGAGTGTCAGACGCATGAAGTTTGTGTCTCTTCCAGATACAAACTTTGTAGGAATATCAAAACATCATACACCCAGATATGTGGCAGTTGAAAAACTATCAGTGCTTTAAGAGATTACTTGGTCACTTTAAAAGTTTACTCAACTTCCAGATAATGTCTACATAATCTGTGCTGCCATCCCCTAGTCTTTAAATTTTACATTACTGTGAACTTGCCGTGGTCAAGGTTTGAGCAGTTCTGAGCAGATGGGCAGATATTTGCTTTTGTAGAGTCAGGAGGAATGTGTTCCAACATAAATCCCAGCAATTGTGAGTCTCAGAGATGAAAATCTTCTTGCAGTTATATTTATATGGTTCTTTTGCCTATAAATCTTAGAGAAAGTCTGACTCTCTTTTTATCTTTTGTCTAAGTATCAAACTGAAAGAGAATGTGACCTTCACGACCATTTATCTAGAAAATATTCTGTGGTTCTGTGTTGAATTTCATGGTGCAGAGTTGTGACTAAAATTCTTCCAGTACTAACAAAAGATAACGTAATTATTCCTCTGATTTTTGTCCCAGCATGAAATAAACAGAACCACATAGCATGTTTATTTGCTTAATAGACCACATATTTCCTTGCTCAGGAAATTTAATGAAATCATAATCTGATATCAAGACTGTATGAAAGATCCCTTTCAGGTTAGAATGATAAACCAGCTGGCTTTAAATCTCAAAGTACTCTATAAGAAGAATAATGTATCTATCTAATTGTAGTATTTGTACTGCATTATGTAATAAAACAAGGGGACTGGGAATACTTTTTCCCCACTAAGAGGATGAGATCAGTCAGCCTGTGGTTGTGTACTGCTGCATGGGTTTTTCTTTGCTCTCTTTGGTGGATGAAGTACATTGATGGGTCAAACCTTACAAGTATCTATTCACTGTGCCTGGAATTCACTGTGCGTAAATGATTCATTTTCTTATCGTCCTTCTCAGAGGATAAATACTGGTGTGCTCTGAGTATCTAAAGAGACAATTTTCATCACAGAATCATAGAATCACAGAATGCCTAGGGTTGGAAGGGACCTCTAGAGGTCATCTAGTCCAACCCCCTGCACACGCAGGGCCACCTAGAGCACATGGCACAGGACCGCATCCAAGCGGGTGTTGAAGATCTCCAGGGAAGGAGACTCCACAACCTCTCTGGGCAGCCTGTTCCAGTGCTCTG
>JAWLRI010000262.1:5079482-5092103 GCA_034781795.1 Crypturellus tataupa
CCACCATGACGCCCAGGTCCTTCTCAGCAGAGCTGCTCTCCAGCAGGTCGGTCCCCAGCCTGTACTGGTGTCTGGGGGTGTCATGTTGCAACCAGAAAGAATCAAAATACTGAGATTGTTTTTCTATTTTGGGCACCTCTTCATTGTTTTGATTTATCCATTTACCTTCTATCCATAACAGGGACTCCTGACATATTTAAGGTGCGTTTAGCTTTCAGTCTTAGTAATTTCATCCAGAAGGAAAAGAGCATGTCCTTGCTCTTAGATATTTTTTTTTTCATGGCTATTACCGTACTGTTTTACCCACAAGGCTTTAGCAGTCATGACTGGAGACAGCCTGGAAGATTACCTGGGCCACTCTGAATTTACAACCTATCAGAAATGAAATTTCAGAATCCTGCTTGACCACCCAGCACATTTGATATTTAATTTCAGATTTGCTATAGGAAATACAGTCAGTTGAGATTAGTATTTCCACAGAGCCTTGGCTAGGTCTAATTAAAAGTTATGTACCTTTACAGAAATTACATCTTCATTTGTAAATTGCTGGTTTTGCTGTAAGTGGAAGCATAATTTTTGATGATCCTGATGGATTTATATTTATCTAATAAAAATTTGGATCTGATAAGGTTGATCAGGAAAGTATCCTTCAGGAAATTTCCAGATTTAAATTTACATTCAGCTACTAAGCAAATCAAAAAGTCTATATCACTTGTGCATGATTAAAATAAATTTTTTTCGGGTTTCATTGATTTGGAACTTAGGTTACAATGGTAAACTAGGCTACAATGGTAGATAAAGTAACTTAAGAGCTGTTTTGAGTATCTTGGACTGGAAAAATCTTTTTGTTTGTATGGGAAGTATTTCTCAGTTACACACAATGACTGGATGAAAGTAACAAAATTACAGTGCTGAATTGAATTAAACTGACCAGGTCATTCAGGTCCTGTTGCAGGGAGGTTTATGTGGGTTTTTTATGTGCTTCATAAAAGAGTTCTGATCTGCATTTACAGTGAGCTACTAAAATGGTGCCAATTATTCACAATTAGAGTAAATATTTTTTCAGGTTTCTGTCTTTTGGAATTGAGGTTAGAACATTCAGTGAAATATTCAATGGCAGTCCTTACTAAACTGGGTACATGTGTGTGGGAGGTAGTAAGAGACTCACTGGAAACATCTGTTCAATATTCCAGACCATTTGTGTTTTATATAAAGAAATGCCAGGCCTCTCAGTAGGAAGGCAGCTGTACCACTAAGAAGAAAACATTTGACACTTTAAATTTTGATCTGTTATTTTTTCAGCTGCGGACAGGTCCAGAAGTTACTTTTGTCCATCACCAGGTTGTTTGTCCATTCTGATAAATCCAGGTTTCCTAATTCTAGGACCTCCAGGCCACTGCTATCAACATGGCAGTTCCTGCGTCTGTGCTCTTGGCCATGGACGTGCACAAGGAGAGCTAAGTCCTACTCACTGCTGCCTGACTCACTGCTGTCTGACTGCTGCTGCCTGCAGGAGCACGGAAGGGCTGCCGGGGCTCTGCGGGGAGGCAGAGGGTCTGGCTCATCTGCTGCGACAGCCCAGGCTGCTCCCATGGCGGTTTCTCACCTTCGCACAGGAAGGACCGCAGGGCTGTCTTTGCTGTCTGCCATCAGTTGTGGGTTGGCGCTGCAGGTAGTTAATTTCTGAGAGGGACTTAACAAATGGACTGAATTTTATTACTACAAAATTGAGTTTACTCATGGTTTCATAAAAAAATAGAGGAAAAATAAAATTCGGAAAACGCAATCTTACTAGCTTATTCCCCCATCTGCATGTTTGTCCTTTATATTATCATATCCCTTGCTGTTTGCTGTCCTGCCTTGCCTTCTTCAGTGTTTTTATAATACCCAAGTGAAAGCTAGCATAAAACTGAAAAAAAAAAAATGTCAAGGAATTGGTAAACACTGGGACTGGTGCATCAAACAATGCATCAGAGTTTATTCCAATATAATAGAATGGTGAGTGAAATGATAACTTACAGAAGAAATGGTGAAAATGCGCTGCAGAAAATAATTTTTGAATTTTTCCTTTAATATAAAAAAGACTGAAGAAAAATAGTTTGATTTTAACAGTTAAAAAATAATATATACTGCTGCTATTGATTTTAACTAGCCAGTCCAGTGGTTTCAGTCAATGAGCACCGCCCTTGACTATGTTCACAATCAAACTTATTAAAGTGAAATATCACGACTTCAGTATTGGTTATTTCAACATGACAATAGGACTGTTGTCCATTTTTAATAGTTATCCTTAGATATATTCATTAGGGCATTTTTAGTTGGGATCAACAGGAAAACAAAGTTTAAGAATTCCTGCTACACAGGTGAAAACAAACAAACAAAAAAATAGATTTGTTGATCTTTTATTTCATGCTTACTTAATTCAGTATTTTCAAACTTACCTACAGTTAAATTCTAGCTCTCTCAATTTCAATTGTGCTGTTTTATTCTATAGAACTAAAATTTCACCTGTGAGGTGAGTCTGCACATAAATATGTAGTCTGATTATTTTTTTTATTTTTAAGACATGTGAAAAATACAATTTGCATTAAACCCAGTGGACACTATATAGCCATGACTCCTGGCACCTGGGCTGAACTTTGAACCTAATTCTGCAAGTTTTCCGAAGGGAAATAACAAAAAGGCTTATGTTCTAATGTTGACCTTTGCTTGTTTTATCAGGCACTTCAGAACTGGTAGCCTTGTAGTTTTGCATACAACTACCTTAGTTATTGCTATCCGAATTTTCTAAAATAACTTTGCCCCTTTGTTTTAACCATTCTGCTTTGTAATTTATGTTGTCTACTTGTGTTAGCGTACTGCCAAGTTTATTAATTACCTGTATTACCAAAACTGCTACAGAAAATTTTGCCTTCCCATTCATGCATGCACATGTCTTTGGGTTTTTGGTAATAATTGATAATAATCTTGGTAATAATAGACTACAACTAATCATGTCAATATATTAATGTTAGCCTACACAGAACTCTTCTTTCTGACACAGAATCTCTCTATTTTAGAAATATTTATTATATTTTATAAATATCAGGAATGCCAATTCTAGTCTTTCAGGTTGGCAATGGGAGTTCTTGAATGGTTATCAAAAGCTCGTACCGTAGAAATGTAGGAGATTTCCTTACATGCAAACAGCAACTAGACTGTGCAAGCCATATTGGGCATGTCTCACATACAGCTAGGCAGGAATAAATAGCATAAACACCAACCCGGAGTTCCACCAATTGGATTTATATCACGTCTACTATTTTAACACCTCACACAGAAAAAAAGTCAGTAAAACTTACCCCAAAATAGAAACATCTGCTTTGTCAGGCCTGCAATAGATCACAACGAAAACTGCAGATAGCCAGTTGTTTTTGAGAGATTTATGAATAAGGACAAATAATCTTATTTATTTATTTATTTGGCAACTAGGCAAGATTTAGAAATATTGTCCAACAATAAAAAATGGTTCAAGGCTCAAATGAACAGTGAGCCACACAAAGCCCTATCTTCATTTTTATACTGTACAGTAGCTATCTATTAAGGTTAATGTTTTTCATTTTCATGATAAAGCTATATTACAGCAAACATGTAAATGTTACTTTAAAGAATTCTACATTTCTGCTTCACTTTAATCTGTTCTTTTAAAAAATACTGATTTTTTTTCAATTAGATGTTTAAATATGTTTGAAGTTACAACAACAGAAGCCAGCCTGAAGTACAATAAAAAAGTGTCTGCTTTCGATGCATTTTTGCTACACAAAGTCATGAGTTCAAACAGTAAAACAGCAAAGATATTTCTGGCACGCACATTAAAAAAATACTAATCACATAATCCGTACTCGGATACTTATTGGTAAAGTATGTTTTTGAATGCTCTGATTAAGGGCTGTGATTCCTGAGAGCAGATAGATTCATCTCCAGCAGCTGCAGCAGTTACTGCCTGAACCTTCTACCTAGAATTAGAATCGGAGCCCTAAGGTAAAACTCAGTCAGCGTGAATATGCCTACCACAAATTAGTGCAATCTGTGGCTTGAAAGAAAAAACATTAAAAGTAAAGTGCAGCAACAACATCTATGTAGAAACTGCAGTGAGTTTTTAAACTGATGAGTTCTAGATTAATAAAACAAGCCAACCAAGCCAGCTTGTGACCCTTATCATGCAAGAGAAGTCCTTCAGAAGTGTAGCGTTCATACTTTTTTAGGGTTTATTTCTTTCTGGCCATGTCTTGTTCTGGCCTTTTTGGGGCCACTGACCAACGGGTGGGTATTCTTTGCTGGTGGTTTGGATGCCCCACTGCGACCACTGCGTCCTGCTTTCTGGTTCTTATTGTGGACTGTTCTCTGCTTTTGCTCCTGCAGTCTCTGTTCCCACCTCTGCAGAAAGTGGCAGAAACAAAGAGCGTTAGGGAAATATGTTACCATAAGTAACTGAGTCTTAATCAAGGCTAACCCAAACCATCCTAGTGATGTTCACACTGCTTTCATGTCTGTCCTGCAGGCCATTCATCTCAGTATTTCATTGCTGTTTGCAGCGGTAACCTGCCACACATTCCAGGCTGGCACAATTTCCACAGCTTGAGATGAGGAAAATGGCAGGTCCTTACCCTGCAGAGCAAATCATCTCATGTTGTTTTCAGAAATCCTGAGAAGTTGGCATCATGCCACCACAAACCAAACAATCCTTTCACAATATGTATTTATATGCACAGATAAAAGAGAAGGTGGTGATCACTTTCTGGCTCTTCTTCTCCTGGAGGTATAGAGAACTGAGCATAAGATGGTTTATGTTACAGACAGAACAGACAGATGACCACCAAAATCACAGCATATTTAGAGGTACAATGGGACAGCTGTGAATAATGCTGCATACGCAGCTCTCTCTAGCAGCACCTCTGAGAAATTCTGCAAACCAATTAGCTCAACCCACCCATCAAAGAGAACAGCTGCCAGATTTCCAAACCCAAAAGCACTGGTTAGAAAACAGGATTTCAGAGCAAGTTTAAGAGTTTGAGTGGCCTGAAATACGGGGATTCGCAACCCTACACCCTAACACTTCTAGGACAGAAAAAAATAATTTTAAGAAAAACTTTTTCTTAAACAAACAGACAGTTGAAGCTGGGAGGAGTCTCACTGTTCCTTTCTCCTAGTGAAATTTCTCTTCTGAAAATCCCAAAGAGAGGATCTTTTCCCATTGTGAGTGAACAAAATGCTCTGCAGTTTGGCTGTTTAGTATCTCAGCACTGACCCTGTTGCTACTCAGGGTTGCAGTGTGGCTACAGAAGAGATCAGGCATGTTGTGGTTATGTTAACAGATGTCTTCTGTGGCTCACAGCTAGCTCAAAACACTCATTTTAAGTGGTAGCTCAAGATAAAAGTTGGATGCAAGTCTTCAGAGTTGAATGATGGGCATTAAAATGAAACCACTGCAATACCTACCTCCATACTAAATACAGTCATTAAGTTAGGGCCATTATAAGCATCTTTTTAAAACAAGTCTCAGCAGGCATTTAGGTGTGTCCCACTGAAACATGTAGAAATCAGTATTTAACATAGAAAGCTATAAATAGGAGAGACGTGTTTTGAGAAGTAGTTTGTTTTGCAGGAATGTCTCTATTCTGACAGTCTATGAACGAATGTCCAAAGCAGTTTCAAAGTGCAATTAGAAATGACCAAGTAGTGTGAGGAGGCCACTAAAACACACTATGGACCAGTAACAGGTCATTAGGTTGACAACTAAGGCCTTTCAGATGTCTCAGTCAGTGTCAATATGGACATAAATCCCACCTGGGGCCACCTGCAACTTAAAAAAATATTTAAAATATTTATTTTTTCCACATACAAGATTTTTTTTGACTAAATGGGGAGAAAAGGGAATGATGAAATAATCAAATACAATTGAAGGAATTGGTCTGAAATCTAAAAGCTCCTGCTGACAGAAGCATCTGCCTTTCTCTTCCCCTCCTATCAATTGCCAATTGGCCCATAACTGAAATAATTAAAATAAATTAATGTTTTGAAAATGTCTTTCCTGATGAATAACTTATGTAGTTTCTTATGTCTCTAAAAGTGCCAGGAAAAGTCTATTTTCTTCATTCACACTATTTTGGCATTAAAAGGAAAGAGAAGCACAGAAGCAGGAAATGATTCTAAGCACTATTCTGAAGCACCAAGAAGTCAGCTTCTCCTTCCTCCTCCATCTTTATACTTTTGAATTTTCACTCCCTTGTCCCCTGAAATGAGTGAGGGGATGCCCTATAGCTTTACTGAGTTTTGAGAGGGAGTCGGCTGCCGAGAAGTCTGTTTCACAAGTCTACAGTCTTCAATGCAGCAAAGTCCAATTACGCAGTGTAGTGGATTTTGACTAGACCTTCTTACCTAATGTGCACTATTGGCCCCTCTTCATATCATATATCCAACAGCTAGGTGCCTTAGCAGGGATTTGAAAGTAATTCCCAGATTTGTTATTGGAAGATTGTGTTGACCATCACTCAACCACCATACTTAGGAACAGTTTGCAGATCAAACAGAAATAAAATTTTAGAGTCCCTAACATAAAAGACCAAAATGTTCACATTTACACTTAGGTCCACATGTAGTAATGTACAAAAAATTAGTCTGATTTTAGAGGTATTAAAATTTTGAAGTGAAATCAATACCCAGAGATGTTTAGTGCATAGGAAATTCAAGTACTTTTTTTCAATGCTAAAACAGAATCTAAGCGCTTAACTTTTATATCAAGAACTATCAGTACTCTTTTCCTTCCCTGTATTTACCTTAACTCTTTTGTTTAGTTGATCCTTCCATTTTTCAACTAGACATCCATCAAGAAGCATCAACCTGCAAATTAAGAAATAAATGAGTTACAGATAATTCTAATTTTGGGTCCTGAGATGTCATTTCATATGATTTAATATACACTGAAATCGAAATGCACCAGCAGGTGCTGACACTGGCCATTTCTCCAAATGGTAGCTCTGCAGAAGGATGGGACACATTTTCACCATAAAAGTATTTCTAAATGCTTATACTAATACTTCTAAAATTCCATTCCAATCATTTAGATCAAAGTCACAGCAATATTTCAAACTTATGGGAAAAGAAAATCAAACTTATAGGAAAAGAAAATCACAACCAAAACAGTTCTGAGAAAAAATTCAAAGCTCTCTGTCCTCACTTTGCAGGAGAAAGTTGTCCTGTCCTAGTCACTGGTAATGAAGATTTAGATTGTATTACATGTCCTATGAAACTCTTTACATTTCTTTATTATGTGTTTTTAATTATGTCTAATATGTACATGTGTGAAAACATGTTCTATTTATTATGGATAAAATAAAATGTTGCCCTAAACAAGGACAGCAGTTATTGTATTTTACTTCTTAATTGATAAAGCTAAGTTTCATACACACCAATAAAATACATTTTAGTTGATGAATGGTAACATGTTTTCTAATCATTTGCATTGATGTAATGTAGTCATCTACATTACTACCTATAAACATATTACAAAGACTTATGAAGTGAATATTCTAAAGTGAAATTAGAAAATGCACAGATGGTGACATTTGTCTACAAACAACATCTGGCTAACTCCTATTTGAGTATACTAGTAAAGGAGTTATGAAATTAATGAAATAAGTGCAACTATTACATAACACGCGCCTTGAAAAGCTTCCATTATATTCTGCTTATTCTAAAACACTTTGATGTCACACCTTCCAGGTCTTAACCTAGAAACTATTATTTTTATAGCACAGGGATGATGGAATTTCTATATTTCCTGTTATTGCTAAGTAGTTCTACAAGGGATGTTTAGTAAAGCCTCAATATGTCCCAATATAATTTCCCTAATTTTGGAAGGCTTTAATTAGGACATCAGTGTTGTCTGAAGAAATCAAAGCATCATGACATGTGCACACAATTTCAAACAGTGCTCAGTTGGCAGGTGGGCTTTACGCAGCATAGCAAAGTCTGACTTTTCAGTGTTCCTGAATAGTTGTCATTCAATCCAGCTCAAAGAGCGTACCAAGTGCTGCCAGCCATATCCAATAGCACCATCATCTATTTTGTCCAAATATAAAATGACAACATTGAGTGCAAGCCCCAGAGAATCAGAGCAACACAAGACACCGCTCCTTTCCGAGGAGAGATTATAGAATAAACATGTAAGACCAAAGTCAAGGCCACATTATAATGAATGAAGCCACAATGTGCTGTATATCTGAAGCATCTTCTGTTCTGGACAAATTACTGAGTGAAACCTTAACCCTGCTGAAGGACAATGGGTGTTTTGCCATCAACTTCTGTGGAGCCAGAGCTTCCACCCGTTGTGTCTCTGACATTTTAAAAAGCCACTGTAACTCAAAACCTTCCGTTTACATACCACTGAGTTCAACAGGAAACACATATAATAGTTTATGTTTCTTTTTCAAATCCATTTTAGTATGAAATTAAAAACCTCAGTGACCTTTAAAAGCCTTCACAAAATTGGTGTGTTTTTCCATTGTAATTGAGAAGCAGATTGTGATCTTTCACTTTTTAAATCCCCTTTCCCTGATAACCTCCTGAGGGGCAACTACAACAAAGTTCTGCAGCTCAGTGCTCCTGAATAGCAATCTCAGTCATGGCGCTTCTGTGTCACTCAGTGCATGTATCCCTACAATAGGAAGCACAATTAAAGAGCTCCGAATTAAACTTTGTGATATTCTCCCAGATTCTCCCAGAGCGTGCTGTGTGACAGTAGTGTAGTAGGTCTTTTAGCTTGCAAAAAGTTATGTTAATAAAATGTTCAGATGGCAGGTTTTAGAAACACCTATAAAACCCTTTTAAAGTACCGCCATTAAAATAATTTAAAATATGGGCATGGCCCATCAAGTTCTGTATGTAGATATTCTATGATTCTTACAACTGCACCTATTCAATTAACAGTCATCCTGCTGTATGACAAAACATTGGCATGTTTTACAAGTAAGCTTATCCCTGATGCACAGGACAGACTGACATGAGCTTATCACACATGTCCTGCCCTGCTGGTCTGTTGTTACTGGTTAATTTGGGGTGCTGATGGAGACAGGTTGTTGACTTATGCCTCAAGAATAAAATTACACTTGTGATTCACCATTCCCCCCTCTTTCCTCAGAGCAGCAGGCTGGATTTCCTTCCATGCCTGGAGTTAGTCTGACTGTCAGTTTAAAGGTCTGCTAAAGTTAAGGGTTTATTTTTTAATATTTTTTTAATCATACAGCAAACCTGGCAAGCTGCTCTGCAAGTATTTACTTTTCATCAGTCATCTGGGAGCCAAAGCTCCCACGGTTGCTGCTTTGGCTAGTGCTGGTGCAGCTATGGGATCAGAAACATCTTACTGATGGCATCAATCTGAAGTATGCATAAGCCATACGAAAAAGGCTGGCTGTTTCCCGCAGCTCAGTGGACTCCCTCATCTTCTTACCCAATTCTAAGGTCAGGGAGGCTTAAATCTGCCTTCCTTTGAGCTTCTGCATGGTCTGGTCAGAATGAAAGGAGCCCTGATGTGGCAGACACTGTCCGCCTCATACCTGTGGAAAACAGTCCTAGGAAAACCCTCTCAAACAGCTGGAGCTGCCTGAACTCCTGCACAGTGTCTGAAACAATATGCTGCTCTTAATGACACCGAGGTTTGGTCTCCATGTGACAGCCAGGTTTTCTAAGTACCATATGGTAAGTCAGAGCTAAGGTTGATTTTTAAGTGCAAAAAATGAACTCTAAAAGTTATTGAAACACAGGGGCCTTTATGTGGGTTATCTTCAGAAAAACAATCAGTGTAATATTACCTATAGACTCAGAAAATACACACAGAAAGGGAGCTTTGCCTCTTTCTCTTCTATTACAGTTAACTGCAAAGCTAATGCTTCTCTGAACCATACAGCAAGTGCTCACCTTGAACGCCATTCATAACACATGATGAGAACATCTTGCTTTGGTTGAAGGGGTGGACACTGGCATGAGGAATTTGTAAGAAGAGGCACTTGAGACATAGGAATAGGCGTCGAAGACTTGAGTATGTCTTTTACATCAACCACAGTCGTTATCTCGTTGCAGCTCCCTCTTTCTACATTTCTTACTTTAGCATGTATAACTGCAAATAGGAAAACAGGCATAAGATCAGTGCATTGTATTCAAAACTTAAGAACATCTTAAAAACAAAATGTCTTAAATAGGAAGTGGTCATTTTGGTTGCAAATCTAGAACTATTCCTTCATGTGTGGCTTTATGTACAGTGGCTTAGAATAACAAAGGCACTGATTTGGTTTTCAGTAGGACTGTTGACAAGTGTGAAATTAAACACATGCTTAGAGCTTTGCCAGATCAAGCCGAATGATCTAGCCTGGAACTGCACACACACATAAGTAGTTCCTTTGACACACACTTCAATAACCCCTTGCATAAATCAGAGATTGTTCCATAGCTGCACGGTGCTATTTCAATTAAGTAATGAATAATTTACCTCACAGACAGGTTACATCAATGCAGTCCTTTCAGTAATAAAGTTATTTCCCTGTAGTGTGCATGCAGAAACTAAAGTCTCACTCTTGAAAGAAAGAAAGATTTGAAAAAAGTAGCCAGAGACTTAGGATTTTCATGATGACTTCATATGCTAACCTTATCAAGACATAAGTAACAGCTACAAAATGCATTGGGAGTTCAGTTTTAGAGATTCACAACATATTTTAAAGTGTGATTGAAACCAAATAGTACCTCAGCTCCTAAACAACAGAGAAACTTTTGAAAATATTTACTCATATTTGCATGGATTTTAGTTGGAATTTGCTTTTCCGTGATCAATGCAGATGTTGACTGACTATTGTAAGCATGATAAATATCTGTTGCAATGAATGGTTCCTGAAAACATTATAAAATTATAGCAATGGCTATAATTATGTTTATAGCTACAGACAAGTAATCAGCTGTTTTTAACAACTAAAAAATAGTTCTAAGCAGACAGAAAAACAATTGGACTGTCTACATTAAAAATCTGCTTTATTTGTAACTTGTTCTCCTTTGTTACACCTCCCAATCATTTCCCACATAAACACATCTGTTTATTTTAAAGGGGGTTGAATAAAAACCCACCTCAAAAATAAAGTCTTGATTTTACAAACTCAATGTAAATAAATTATTGAAGCTTTTCTAAATATGTTGATCCCCACTTGCAGTTTTTATTCAGGCAACACTCTCACTGATGTCACTGGAATCTGAATTTGAACGGATAAGCCTGTATTTCAGAATAGTCACTTTATACTACTTCTTTTTCAGATATTTCAGACAGTTGTGGAAGCTCGTTGTTCCACCTGAGCTATTTGCCACTCTTTGTGTACTGAGCTGGATTAAGGAACTATATGCACCAAAAAGCTATGACAAAATTAACTTTCTAAGCTAGAGGTCCAGTTGGATCATTCCCACCAAGCTAGCTGTGATTTTTTTATAGCAGTAGTAACAAAGACTGAAGCAAATAAATACAAACTTGCTTTCATTTCATATCACACAAATCAGAATTTAAAAGTCTATTGTGACAAAATATAATATCCCTATTACACAAGAAATGAAAACATCTCTTGAAGAAACTATTTTTCTCTGAAAAAAAAAATACTTACACTGCACTATATCACAATACAGTACCTTAAATTCATAGCATCTTAATAGCTATTTTTCATTGACAGTACAGAAGTTTAATTTGGTATTTATCTAATCTTACTTGGGTTTTTTCCTGACTCCCGAGATTAGAAATCCCAGGGGTCAGGACGGAGGGGGGCTGAGGAGGAGCAGGACACATACTCACTTGCATTGCCAATATGTCATACAACATATCATTAGACTCTTGGTTGGCTGGTGTAAATTGTCATTGAATTCAGTTGATCCATGACAATTCTTCACCAGCTGAGGCTCTGGCTAGTGAGCAAAAGATAGAATATAACAATTTGTGAATAATAGTTACTTTTCAAGTATTTCAATAGGGTGCTTCATCTTCATTAACCCTTAAGATTCAAAAGGTATGTGATAAAAGTCAACCCTGGTTTATTCCACCTGCTGAAATCAAGCAGGAGCCAGCTAGCTCATGGTCATGCTGACACTGAACCCAATTGCATTAACCAGGTGTGACTTAACACTAGGAAGCAGCACTTCCAAAGAGCAACCTGTGGGCACAATGCATTTTAATGGCCTTTTTTTCCACCTTGCTTTTTATCAGGAAAGCACTGTCATCCACACAGTGATTATTAGTGCCTGCCAGAGATGGGCACCAGCAGTCGCACGTGCTAATATTCAGTTTTGGAAGAGGAAGGCTGGAAGAGTGAGACCTGCAAAGGCTGAGGTGCAGCAGAAAGGGCAAAACCGCAGTTATGTAAGTCTGCTAACTTACTGTAGCTGTAGTTCTTGCTCAGGTAGGTGGACAGCGTGGGCTTGATCTTCTTGCACCGGCAGCGCTCTTGGAGGGAAGGGGAGAGGGGGCGGTTAGGAGGCGGGTGCCCGCGGGGCCGCGCTGCCCGCGGGGCCGCGCCACGGGCGCCCCGTGCTCACCGTGGCTCCGGCTCCGGCACTCGGCGCCGC
>JAWLRI010000262.1:5105841-5120598 GCA_034781795.1 Crypturellus tataupa
AGAAGCTACTTAGCTCTGCATTCCATGAAAACCTGTTTTATCTCTTACATTCATTGTGAAATTGAACTTATGCCATTCGTTCCAGTATAATATAGACTGTATTTTGTGGGCAAAATCCAGCCTAGGGGGAATTTCCATCCAGGCTTCTGTCTTTTCCATCTGAATAGCTCCCTGGTGCTTTGATGTCTGGCACTTAGATCCCGAGCTGCTGCCCCTGTGTCCATGCTGGAGGAGAAGACGGGACTGAACACATAGGTGGGAAATTACCCCAACCAACTCTGTGAATCAGAGTCAGCAGTGAGTACTGCCGTATTGAAAAGGTAATGTAGAGGAAAGGACCAGGAAGAGGTGCACTTCATGGGTATAGTTTATTTATTTCTTTTGAATGTAAAAATCTCAGAGTTTAATATTCTTGGGACAAAATTTATCGTTTCCAAAACACTGGATTTTTGTTTTGTTTTATTTTTCTAGAACATTAGATTTTTTTGACAGTCTAGAAGATTTGCATTAATAGATATCATTGGTATAGTCATATAGCAATTATTCTAAATCCGTTCTAAAACTTGCTACAGATACCTGTGGAACTGCGTAACTGTCTGAGTCTCCAGAGAGCCACCTGAAAGATATAGGATACAAAAGAGCAAAAAGTTACTAAAGTTACAGAAGAGTAGTAAAACTCTTGACTATTGTCTTTTTTTGGATCTTTGCAAACTTACAACCCAGTGAAACAGTTCTGCTCTAGCTCCTTCCTACATTATAAATGAAAACAGTCTCTTCGGTGTGTTAGAAATAACATTTTATTATGAAATTCTGACGCAGAGATTTACTCTTCAATTCAATAAATTCGTTTGTCCTTCTCAGAAGTAGCATTGCATCCTTACCGGATACTTTATTTTCTACACGTACTGTATGTCCTGAGAACAGTTCATACCGAACTATGATACTGTGATTGAGAGCCTGAGACCAGAATTACCACATGTATTGCAACATCTCATATGAAGGCTATTTATCATTAGCCATATTTCTTTACTCCATTTAAGAAGTTGTAATTGTAATAAAGCCCTGCATACTTACCTTTTGGAGAGCTCAATAGTTCACAAATGATTTGTTCCAAAAATTGCTTTATAAATAACAGGTGCCAAAAATGGTTTCATTAATGCTGGTGGATTGCCTTCTCACAGAGTCATGTACTCTTCAGAATCTGTCTTTTTATAGCCAATACTTAATATTATTTCAGATATTTGAACATATGTTCAAAGCACACTGTCAGCTGCTCTACTGGAGGTAAATGTTCTGTGATGTCTGTAATTAATATCCCAGGTTATCTATTGGGAGCAAAGTGTTTTCTAATATATATATATATATGTGTATATATATATATGTATATATATATATTTTTTTTTCCCAAAGAACTAATCTTTTTTTTTTAATAGGCTTTTAATGGGGGTAGAAAAAGGCCTCCGAAACACAACCACAAAGTGGAGTTACTGCCCAGTAGGTTAAAAAGCTAAATTTTGTGCCTTGATCCTGCTATGTTCTTATTCAGAGCTTGTGGTTAGTTACAGAGGGAAACAGTGTAAGATAACAGTTAAAACCCCAGGTAACAAGACTTCCCACCAGGGTTCAGGCTTTAATGTCGTCCTTCTGTTTATCTGTCCGTTCTGGTACTTTCATCCTTAGTAAATCAAAATTTGTTGTTGTCTTATCATAGCTCTGTGGAATTCTGAAAATCAGTTGGCTTAAGCAGATAAAGGACTCATAGGGTTAGTAAAAATGTGGCACTTTGGCATTTGACATTGATTTTGAAGAATTTTGGGAATTCCTCTGCAGGAAGGCTGCTATGAGGCCTATAGATATAATACATATAGGCCAATGTGGCCCTCACGATAGTGCTTAGATTCTGAATAGCTGGGGATTTCTCTGTAAGAGGCCTGGCTGCATGGATACCTGCTGTTTGCATGGATAGCTGTTGTTTCAGAAGTGGGTGTTTTGGAGGAGGAGTAGCTGAATTTTTACTGAATTTTCAGAGAGCAGTGCTAGAAATGGCTCATACAGGGTAGAGAGTTGATCTAATGAACGCAGCAAAGGCAAGTCCCATTTTTCATACTTTCAATATCTCCTAATACCATTTGTAATTGTGGTTTTTATCATATTCAGATACTTTTCTTGCCAGGAAACTTACGATTTTGCCATACTTTCAGGCAGCCAGCACTGGAAAGTTTACTCATTCTGCGCAGTTGTGATAATTCTCAGAGGATGTTTATCATTTGGAAAACACATTTCCATACAGGATGAGGAATTCTTACTACAATTAGTTCCCAAATTAATGTATCACAATTTAATTAGATCCAGATTTGTTGGGCTATGCAAGAAACACATATCTTTTTGCTTATCTGTGGTGACCTCTGGGGACTTAGAAGCCTCCTGGTATCACTTAAAATACCTGTGCCCAGAAACTCAATGGGATGTTTTGTTATCCTTCTTGTCTCAAAAAAGGGAGCAAATGGAACAAATTTGGACAATGTACTTGATTATTAATATTATTAGTAATATTGTTATTAAGGCGTGGTGTCTCCTGTACTTTTTAAAGAGCAAAGAAGAATTAGGGTGGAGTTAAAGGAGATGAGGTTATGTACCCTGAGGATGGAGACACCCTTAGCATTTTGTTATTCACCTTATTATTGAACAGTGAAAATACAAGGGACTATCTAGCTACCTCAGCATAGCAAAAGATGAAAGACTTACTTGCTGTTTGTTTTTTGCTTATATATTCTCTGTTTATTGACATACTTATTTTAATCTTTGGTTTATTACATTGCTATTTTAATTTTATAAATCACAAATGTGAAGTAATCTAGTCCTCTGAAGTTGAAAACAGGTGACCAGTCAGACATGGAGGTGGAATTGGGTACAAATCAAATACCATTCAAGGTGCCAAATCTGTCACGTGTCCTGTTAATGTACGTGGGACAGGTCGAAGTGACAAAGAGGCACAAGTTGCTGTTTGAGGTGGTGCCAAATGTAGGTACTACATATGGTTAGTTGGATACCAGTAAAGGGGTTCCCAGGGAGCCAGATGAAATCTCCTTTTTGTTGTTTTTTGGAGGGCTAACGTGCATCTGCAAGGAAGTTTGGTTCTCTATTTTCTTTCATTGAAAGAATGGAAAAATTCACTTACAAAGCTTTTATTAGGTTTCTGCAGAATACGTAGTGTAAATGAAATACTTATATACTGTAGCAATAGTAACTAATAACATCATGCAATCTTTTTTTTTTGCAATGCAATTCTTTAAATCTCTATTATTTACCCTCCTTAAAATTGATCTGATCTTCTGATGCATCCCTCAGAAGTATTTGAGTACAATTTTTGGCCATAAAATGTCCATATTTATCCAATATTTATTTTAGAAAGTTTTACTCAAAACTTTAGGAAAAGATGGAGAACATGTAAGCATGACAGCATGTATAATGTGTACAACATATTTGATAATAAAGTGGGGTAGTGTATGAACAAGCACCAAATATTAACAAAAAAAATCTTTGTAAACCTCTGGTAGTCTGAACTGTTTCTGCTAAAAAAGCACATGTAGAAATTTAACTTTATTACAGCTATCTCCCAGGTATTAATGTATACATTCTGTCTGTGTGATGTACATAGGCTGTGTGATATAGGGGAAGACCATAATAATATTGGACTCAATTTGCACGGAAAATCTCCATTTTCTGGTTATCTGGTTCGCTAAACAGAAAGCAGCTGCCTCTGTGGAAGGCTGAGTAGTGCTGTTGCAAGGGGCATGCCCATTTCTTTGGGATTGCTGTCTGCAGGGAGATCTGCAGTGGCCAAGCCCTACAATGCGTCCATGGCCTTTGAATGCCATGCCCCAAATAAAGCGTTATGGAGCATCAGTAAGGACCTTGCTGGAGCCAATGGGCCTTTTTTTCTTAACCAAAATATTATACAATGGCTTAGCTTGCCATTCTGTAAAGTTTTTAAGGATAGGGAAAGTCTCCAGGATTAAAATTCATGTATCGTGTAGGTCTGTTGCTAGGACTGGCACAAGGATTTGGCATATCTGCACACAGATGCTTTCTGTCCAGAGTGATGAGTAGCAGCCAAATCCCCAAATCACCCACAGTGGGAATTTCCTCTCTGATTTTTTCTCTTTAATTCATCAAGGTCTTAACAGCTCCCTCCCTGAAAAATCTTTTTCCTGTTCCCTGAACGAGTCCAACTACAGGATTAGCACAATATAGAGAACATGGAAGAACAAATCCCATAAGAGATAGAGCAGTCCAGAAAAGTAGATAAATGAAAACGCTACAAGGATTTTCCGTAAGTGAATTCATTTTTTTTTTTTTTTGAGTTTTTACACTCTGAGGTCTAAGATCTTGCCTAGTTAAGCTGTAGGAAGATACTACATAAAAAAAAAAAAAAAAAAGCTCCCCAAAGTTTTTTTTGTTTTGTTTTGTTTTTATGACAAGGAAGATGTCTCAAATAATTTAAATACTTGTAGTTAAAGGCAGAAAGAAATTACTTTGCCCAAAAAGCAATCTTAGAATGTTATAAATAAGAGGCAAAGAATATCATGAAACCCAGAAATTTCAAAAGCAGGTTTAACTCATGGAAAACACATTTTGGGGAGCTGAGATTGCATATAATGTGTTATGTTCACCTTCCAGCATCCCCTCCACCCTCAAAATTACCCCTTTGAGGTAAATTGCTAGGTATTTCAGTTAGATTTTGAGCTTCTCATTTTCTTCTAAATGTAACAGGTAGTAAAGACCCGATCTAACATCTGTAAAAATCAGTGAAGCTGATTTCTGACTGCTTTCACAGGGCTTCAGGTTAGGTTAATGTTTAATTTTGCAGGAGATGTTCCTGGGCCAGATTAATAGCAAAGCTGCTAGGTGGAAATAGTGAACAGTGACAGTCATGTGAGCACCTGCAGTTATCAGTTGTCTCTTCATAGCTTGGGAACACATCAGTGGTTGAAGGGAAAACCTGAGGGACAGAAAAGGCTAATGCATTTTTCTGCAGAGAGATTTCAGGAATTTTGTATGCGTTTGAATAGAAAACTTCCAAAGAACGACAGCAGATTTTCAATGATTTGTATGTGCAATGAAATGCGTTGTATCAGAAATGACAGATTTTTAGAAGTCCTCAAGGCATAACCTGGAAACACAAAGATCCACAGAACAGAGAGACTGCTTTTCTAGTTTAACACTAACTTAATGTAAAATCCTAGTTAGAAACAAGACAAGTTGATCATAAGAAAAAAAAAAAGGCATCTAGTGGTTTTGTACAACTCGGTTTTGGGATGGTCATATTTCAACACATTGAATTTTAGAAAATCCTGTGTACTGTCCCTGTGAAAATTAGACCTTTTCAGGGATCTGGACATCCAAAATACAGAGTGTCAAACTGTTTAGTTTTGAAAACCTTTCCCATTAAAAGTGTAATATAGCACTTATTTGTAATATCAGAAGGCTGTTATGGAGACTTTAGACACTAGGTAGAGTATACATACAAATAATTAAAAAGACACTTGTACATTTCAAAATGAGTTATTTCAGTAGTATTTTTGTAGGAATAGCAATGGCGAAGGGAAATAATTTTTACGTATATAAAAGTCCTCAGTCTATACTAATTAAGAAAAGCTCAAAGAAAATTGTAGCCCTCTGATAGGTTATACATGACACTGGACACTGTTGTGTCAGGGGAACACCCCCAGATTAGACAGACTTACCTGTTTGCTGAAGACTACAGTTTGTATTGGTGTCAGATGCTAAATGGTAAACCTATTTCTGTCACATTTTAATCAGCCTGGGTAGTCTAAACATGTGCAATAGGTCTAGTGACCTTTTCTGGAGTAGTGGAAAACTTTCAACAGTGCCAGTGCAGTATATTTATACCAATATTATTTACAGGTCTCGTCCTCCTTACTACTCTTTCTTAGAACTGTCTTTGAATGATAAATAAATGTCAGCTAGTGTAGTGTAGTTTTTTAATACAATTTTAATACAATTAAAATAAATGTAACTTTTCTTAAAAATAGAAAGATATTTTAGCTGAATGTCATCTCTTCGGGGACAGCTGTTTCTGTAGTAGACTAACAAATAATCTATGAAATAATTCTGTATCAAATACACTTGTTAATGCAAGAATTTTTGAAGAAGAAAGTTTTTGAAATTCATATTAATCTATTAAATATTTAAATATTTTCAGTTCAGTTGATTTTTAGCAACATCCTGCGGTCTGTCTCTGCTAAAGAGTATGTATGTAGGTGATCATTTTCAGTGAAGATAGTAACTAACTATATCAACATATTTGAAAAGTCAAGTCCTGATCTACAGAGAGAACTGACACCTGAAAGGCACCTAAAGGAAAGGTAATTGTCTCTGATGATTTGAGAAATGTCAGGATGCTCAGCCAACAGCTCCTCCCTTACAAGAAGAGGAGCAAAGCACCAGAAGAAGGTCTGTTTCAGAAGAAGCTCTGGAGCTGATAGCAAGTGGATCCAAATTCATCATATAGTTGATAATATTAGGACTGGTTAATTAAACTTATCTGTTATCAGAAGACACTAAAAGCCATTGAATCAATAGAATCACGTCCATGTAAATCTGGGAACTGTATAACCTGTTCCTCCACCCTGAATAAGCAGAACTTGGAAAATCTGTGACCCATGCTTTTCTAGCTTGTTCTTGTAAAAGCTGGAACAAAGATGACTGTGGAAACCTGTTCTTGCAACCGTCATACACAGAGATTTATTCATATCATCTCAACATCCTCATTGCTGAAGATGGTGCTGTTTTCTTCCAACCTTACCTTCAGTGAACATGGAGAACACTTGGTGATCTTTTCTTTTTTATTTACTGGAAAGCTTGTCAGTTCCTACCTTGGTCTTCTTTTCTAGACTAAACATACCCATTTTCTTTACAGGTCATACTTTTTAAGCATCGCATCATTCTTGCTGTTCTCTGGACTATTTCTGGTCTGTTTATCTGTTCCCTGAAGTGGGTATCCAAAACCAGAAACGACATAACCACTGTAACCTCATCGGTACTAAGCATAAAGGACTAAATTGCCTTCCATGTCTTGCTGCTTCTGCTGCTGTTGGTATGTGTGACAATGGCTTGGCTTTTTTGGCAAGAGATTTGGACTGTTGACTCCTCTTCATTCTTTTAGCTAGAGGATTCCCAGATGCACGGCCGTGAGTCTGGTCCTGCTTAAAGCACCTGATCCTGCTCTGTCTGACAGAAAGGTAGAATTATACAACACAGAATTGCAACCTTACCGTGCTAAATTCTTGTATACCACATCTCACTCATGTCACTCACACAGACATTCCCTTCCTTTTTATAACTTATTTATTAGTGGGCATACTTCCAGTCAATTCTACCTGGACTTCTAATGTATGTATTCTTCATATTTGAATCACTAAGTTATGCACTGAGCGAGCAACATCTTTATATAAAGGAGTTTATACTGAAGATTTACTAACTGTCCAAATATATGGATGATAGGATTTACAATCTGAGAAAAGAGCAGTGTAGGTCGATTGAATTACATGTAATTCCTGTTTATGTTATCTTAAAGGTCCTTCTCTGCTTATATACTGCAGTTAAGGTAGATAGGAAGTTGCAGTGCACAATACTAACTTAAAATCAGTCTTGGTGTTATTCCAGCTAAATTTACTGGAAAGGGGAGATTGTTTTAGCTGAGTTATCTGTGAATAAGAACCTCATTCTGTTATACCTTTCTTTTGTGTAAAGTAAATATTATCATACTGGGACAGAGTTAAGATCCTACCACTGAGCCTGGTTCGGAGAAAGGTGAGAATGAGTGGTAAAACTAAAAATAAGAAAACACGTATGCTTTTTTTTTCCTTCTTTGGAATTATGCTATATTATTGAAACTGATTTTTCTGGCTATTTCTCTATGCTAAACACTCACTTTTTCAAGTGAATAAAATTGTGTTGTATACTGTTTAAAAGAACACTTCCATATCTCAGTTTTGAGTATCTAATCTGATTCTGTCACTTCTCTTGTTCTTTATATAGTATGAAGAGGATGAGAAGTGTTTTAAATAAATGATAATTATTATCTCTTGTACTTCTGCCATGTCCCTCCTTATATTTCTGTCCTCCTAGGATCTTTTGACCTTTCATCATTCTTCTTGCTCTTCACTAAACCTTGATCTTCCAGTAACATTTGTTATTATTAAACTACGTAAGCAGAAAGACCCCACTCTACTAGATTTTTACAAGCTCAGAACAAAAACAAAACAAAACAAACTTCTAGTCTCAAGGATATTTTGATATCATATGACTGTCCCATGTGTACCATATTCCATTGGAATTGATTCATTGATTCATTGAAAAGTGTTGTGATATTCTGACCATATCTTCCATTCCCTTTATTTTGAGCTGCTTAGGGCTGCTACTCAAGAACATTTACTATTATTTAGGGAAACACAGAAACACTCTCTTAAGCACAGTGCAAAGTGCACTGTGCCTTATTTTTTTTCCTGAATTTCAACCTAAATTACAGTGTGCCGTACTTAGGGCTTAACTTGATAGATCAGGCTTTTTATAGGATGTCAAATAGCCAAAAAGAGACAGCAAGTAAAACAATATTGCTGCTAAAGAACTTAATTTCCCTTAGTATTTTCCAAAGAAATAGCTAATTTATAGGAAAAAATAAATAAAAAAGAATAAAGTTTTGTGTAATTTTTCATTAGTTTGGTGAACTATATGTCCCTGCTTGAGCAGGGAGGTTGGACTAGATGATCTGTAGAGGTCCCTTCCAACCTTAAGCACTCTGTGATTCTGTGTGATTCTGTAAAGTCACAGAAATATGTAAACATATGTTAATGTAGCTGACTTTTCAGCTTTTAATTCCTTTCCTGTACTTAAGACATCCTTCTAGATGAACTTTATAATTTTGGCAATATTTAAACTGCCTAGTTCTCTCAAATTTAGAAACTGGTAGTACTCTCTCCTTCTATACCTTGCTAATTAGACACCTGATACAGAGGGCTTGGTCTTTTGAAAATAGAAAAGGCCTTTCCAATCTGTGAATGATGTCAGTCTAGAAAATACTGCCATTACACAGTATCAGATTACATGTTCTGTCACATGTATTCGCACAGTACTGTATTTGTACAATATACCATAGTCTAGCATCACTGCCAAACATGTGAGATCAAATATGGTAAATTACTGTTGTTGTTGAGGTCTGATACACCAGAAGAAAAACACAAGTCTGAAATTACCGAAACTTCATGGGAAAGAGGAAAGGAGTTCCCAGAAATATATCGACAAGCAAATGATTCTCAGTTATGAAATGAGTTAGCCAGAGCTTTCCAAAAGCAAATGGATGTTCTTGAGCTGAAAAGTGTTTATCAACTGTCTGAATGTCTGCTTAGCAGCTTCTTTCTCTTGGAATTTTTATTAATCTGAAGATTTTAAAGAGATGAAATTTTGTAGTCGTCTTTCTGACAAGGGTTCCAATTCTCCAATACATATTATCTACATAAAAAATCTATAAAAGATAACGATATTATTATGAAAGTTTGCAGTATCTGTTATCAAGAGGCTATAACTCAAGAATCAGAAATTTGCATGTAGCTTTTCATACACATCAGAACAGATATTTTTAGTGTAATTTCTTCTAGCTAGAAAGAAAAATCTCTTTCATGGTGTCTAAAATGCCTTTTTGCCAATAGAACCAAGACAGAATTAAATAATATCACAAAGGCAGATGTAGGTGTTTCACTTTTTCACTTAATCTCAAAAGGGAAAGCAACGCTGGAAAAAGTTAACGTTGGAAAAATTGCAGCAATCTCTACTTAATACCTTAAATATCAAATGCTCTTTCCAGCTGAGCAATACAATAGCTGCAATACAAATAATGTATAAAAAATTTGCTTTCATCTTTCAAATGCTTTATAATTATAATTAGGTAATGTAAGTCCTGACTAATGCAAATGGGAATTGTAAGGATACAATAGCCACAGCTGGGAAAAGTGAGTCAACAGGTTAGTCCTGGACACATAAAAGCTCATATGACTTTGCAGGACAGGAAAGTGCTTTACAAGAACCTATTGTTCCATTGCGTTTTGGGGCAGCAGTTCTGTTTTTGTTCTTTGTTAGTACAACCCTAGCACAACTGGTTCTTGATCCCGGATTAGGGTCTCTTCAGTGTTGTAGCAGTCAAAAAAATAAATAACCAGAATGGAATTTTAAGGCTCCAGTATTGTAAGCTACTGGTCCAGGGCCCCAGAGTTGAAATGATATAGAACAGACTTAGAACACAAGGAATTTCTTTTACCCAGTCTTAGCCTCAGCCCATTATTTTTTTTCTCTCCAGCAAATGACCATGGCTGTGTGCTTCGATACATCATGCAAGTTTTGGCACAGCACTGCCAGCACCTCTGCTCCTCTGAGTCACTACAAAGGCAATTATACAAACAACAACTGCTTTTAAGTCTGACAATGCAAGGAAGCCGACAGAAGCATAGAGGTAGATCCTGAGAGAAGGCTTCTGGTGTTTCAGGTGGCATGCTGGCCAGCACACTTCAGAGCTAACAATTAGGAAGTGCCTCAACTTGGGGCACTTTCAGCAGGACTCAGTGTGGAGGTATCTTAAACAGAGCAGGTAGCATGGGCTGGAGTCTAATGACTTATTTTCTGACAAATATTAAAAATTCCAAATTGCTCATAACATGTGCAACTAATTCATTAAAAGGTCCTTGATAAGTTTATCAGCTTCATTCATTTTGGGGTGTCCAGTAGTGTGTCCCTACAGGACACTGTAGGAGCTATCTTCTGTCTATCTCCCCAGATTTCAGAAGGAATCTTAAAGGCAGGATGGTATTTGGATGCACATCTACTCCTCACAGCATTTCCACATGGCAAATGCTTCACCTTGTGAGTGTGTTGGCATCGTATTCTGTCCCAGCACTGATTTCCTTAAGCCAGGAGTACAGAGCGCAGCATGTATCACACCTGGCTGACATGATTACTTACAGCAAAATCAAATGGAATTATTTGTGCAGGGTAAGGTCCAATGCTGAGAAAACCTTTAAAGCATAGAAGCAAAAAACATACGTCTTTATGTGTTGGAATTTATGCCTTTTCAGACATACACTAAGGAATCCTTAGAAAGAGTCCCTCTAAAGGAGTAGTGATAAGAATTTGTGGGTAGCATAGGAGAGGATGGGATAGGGAAGGAAAGGAAGAGAGAGAATCTCGGTCAGGCAAGTAGCATAAGTCACCCAAATAACTTCTCCAAATCTGTTTCAAAGTACCCTGGGAAGGGCTTGGGACTTTCTCAAAGTTGCAGTTTAAGGAATGCAATTATTAAAAAGTATATTAGGGGTGGGCAAAGGCTACAAATATTCTGCTTTTGAAAAAAATTAATTAAAACCAATTTCCTTTTCAGTTTCTCTGCCAAGACCTATTTTCAGAACTCTGTTCTTGCCCTCAAGCCGCCAATGAAATCTCAAGCACCTAAGGCAAATACAGGCAATAAACTTAGGACTTGGCCAGTAAAAAAAAAAAAAGAGGAAATGATTTTTAAATATTTTGTTTTAAAATATACTAAATTGTCATATTTAAATCTATGAACATTCTGTTATTAATTTTGGCGGGTAAATACCTCTCTTTAAAAAATGAAAACTTAACCATTCATCTTTCACCTGCAGTGAAACTCAGGTCCTGTGCTATCTTTTTTTGGTGTGTTTCCAAACACCCACAGGAGCAATTCCACTTGAAATTTAGATATGAGGTACATCTGAACTGGGTGATAACAGTATAAATTCACATGCCCTTTCTAGCCCACACACCTGTGCATAGTGAATAGAGCCACACTCGCAAGCATCCCTGTTGATACAACTACGTGTATTCTGTTCTCTGTAGCTTTTGTTCGGTGTGGTGTCACCATAGCTGCTAACTTGGTTCCAGGAGCGCATCACATTGTATGACTGGTATATGTTTAACATCTGTTCTTGCTACCTCTGCCTTGGAGCAAAAGCATACGGAATGGAAAGTTTTGTTTTGTAGAATGTTTGCTGATGAGATGTTTGGTAATAGGTTTGATTTGTTTGGATTCTTCCAATTCTTGCTTTCATTGTTACTATTTTATGATCTGCACTGAAGAAGGCAAAGAGAAGAAAGTAGGTTTGTCTGGATTCTGGCCCTACTTTTGCAAGTATACAAGTCAACTGTTGATGCCACAGTGGCTGCTCCTGTGTTGCAAGTTAATATATGTGTTTGTCAGATTGAAATTTGAACTACTGTTTCACTTCAATAAGAGCAGCACATGCCCCTTGTGCAGTCCTGCCAATATATGGATCACACAACCTAGAACAGAAGGTATTTATTCCATGAAATAATTTATAAAAGAAAGGATAAGGAGGAAGAAAACATGAAAAAGTGATTGCTAGAAATGCAAGTAAAATTTCTCTAGCAAATGACTTTTAAGTAAGAATTTAAAGGGAAAAAGAGAAATGAAATTATTTAAATTTTATTTCAGGTAACTTTTAATATTTAGTTAATGTTCCTGTTTGGTTGGTTGGTTGGTTTTTCACAAAGTGAACAGTTCATCAGAATATCCCAAACATGTTGTTGAAGTCATCTGTAAGGCATTCCTTACCCCACTTTTATGGGAACTGCTGAGCAGCCAACTGAATAGTATTTGAGTCCTTAGAGCCTAGTTGGAAACATGTAAATAAGTATATGTTAGCGTTCCTGTGAAAGTCTTCTCTGGACTCCTCGTGATAGAAGTTACATCTGTGCTTACGTGATCACGGGCTTGTTTTCTTACAATGAACCAGGTAACTCTTTGGTAACATCACAAATCTGGGGACATTGACTAAGAAAATGGCAGGTGGTCTTAGGCTTGTAACAGTTTCCTGCTGCAGCAGTGGCAGAAATAGGAATCTTTTAGGATGTGGGCAGGGGAATGATTTAACATAGGGAAGATAATATATAAACTTGATGTTTTTCCAACTCTGTTTGACTAAGTTTTGTTGATGTGTGAGAAGGCCCCAGTGGTTTCCATGCTCATTGTGAGTGGGGTAAGCTGCTTCGCCTGTTTTGCAAGGTGGCCATCAAAGTGTGTGCCCTAGGTTATTGCACGTCAGCAGCTTTGCCTGCCTATGATCTTAGTCACCTTTCAGTTTGGCTATTCCTATTTAACCTACCTACATTTTCACACACAAGTGGATACATGATCCTTCATTTCCTTTCAAGAAATGATGAAAATATTGCTCTCCTACATTTCTCATGGTGGGACCTTCAGATGACTTTATGCCTATGGTGGGTACAGTGATTCCTATGTAACATGGTTGCATAGTGCAACAGTTTAATTTGTAAACTGTTTTGGCGTCAACCCGATGTTATGTAAACTTCATATTCTTTCCAAAAGATGCCAAAAGAATGTGGAGACTGCAAAGAGAAACATTCATGAGTTGGGAAATACCTGACTGGACGTGCCTCTTGCTTTTGTGCATAATCTCTTTGCTTGTATGAATCTCACACTGTTTTCTATCAGATTCCTGTCTTGATCAAGGCAAGGTGAATACAACATCAGGGCTGTGAAGTGGAGGACCTGTTGTCTGAAGGACATGCAAGCTCTTTTTTGCAAGAAGTGGAGGCAGCATCATAAATAAGGAATTGCAGACAGAAAGGGATCCTGTTATAGATGGAGAAGGGAATTAAATCCATCCTTCCTTTTCTCTAATGTCATTACATGGTAGTAGACTGTACTTGAGCCTTCTTTTTATAGGTGTGGAGGCAAAGCCACAGTATCTGTCATATACCCATCTCCTGTAAGTAGGAATTAGATCAAAATGCCAGGAAGAGATTTATC
This sequence comes from Crypturellus tataupa, assembly GCA_034781795.1. Classification (NCBI taxonomy): domain Eukaryota; kingdom Metazoa; phylum Chordata; class Aves; order Tinamiformes; family Tinamidae; genus Crypturellus; species Crypturellus tataupa. The sequence continues at coordinate 5,119,721 of JAWLRI010000262.1, forward strand.
ACTTCTCCTCAAATAAAGGTTTGGTTACTTGATGACAAGTGGAGCCTACATTTCAAACAGAAGATAATTTAAAAATCTTTATTAGCTAACCATGTTATTCCTCTCTTCTCTTGTAGCCCCTCAGACTCACCAGTTCTTTCACCTTCGCATTTTCTCCTCCCTATTTTTTTGCTCCTCTGCTTTCTCCTTTCACTACTTCTTTGGGCATAGTGGTTTTCAGAGGGAACACTTGCCAGTACCGAGCCTCTCCATTCTGCATTTGGGATCACATATTCCCCCATTCACCTGACATCCCACTGAGCTACTTGGATTTTTGTAGAGGAACATCTGGGAGGGTGGCGGATACTACACCTAACTGGCACACAGAAGGGCCAGGCACACATAAGGAACAGAATGTATTCAGCCTGTGCAAACAGATTTTTTAAAAGGCTTATAACTTAGCCAAATTTGGGAAACTTTTATTAAAAACTTCTCCCTTGCCAAATTTCAAGGCCTTTCTCCAAAACATGGGGCACTAGAGTTTTTTAATGAAGCACTTATTAAAAAACAAAACAAAACTGGGAATAATAACATGTTTTCCTCTCAGTTGTTCTCAGAAAATTTGTCCTGTTGTTCTCAGAAATGGCTGAACCAGTTCAGCCTGATGTATTTATGTTGGAAAGAGTCAGCTGAGACAAACTTTCAACATGGGAAATTTCAGCCCAACTGGTTAGCTTCTCTCAAAGTTTGGAAAAGTTATAAGCAAGTGAAAAGGGTCTTATACTGAGAAGTCAATGGCGATCTTACCTATCAGAGCAATGCTTCTTTCTCCTTCCTTCCTTCCTTCCTTCCTTCCTTCCTTCCTTCCTTCCTTCCTTCCTTCCTTCCTTCCTTCCTTC
>JAWLRI010000262.1:5120698-5132048 GCA_034781795.1 Crypturellus tataupa
CTCCCTCCCTCCCTCCCTCCCTCCCTCCCTTCCTCCCTCTTCCTCTTTTTTTTTTGGTAAAAAAAGATTATGAATAATAACTTTTTTTTTTCATGTTACAGATTCTTTGAGTATATATTGCTCTATAAAGATGCAGTGATGTTTCAGATTGAACAAGTTACAAAGCTTTGCTCAAAGATTCCTCTGACCGAGCCATGGGATCCATATGATATCCCTGCCAATTCAACTTATGAAGATCAGTACTACATCGGGGGACCTGGAGATCAAATTATGGTACAGGAATGGTCTGACAGAAAACCAGCCAGGAAATGTACGTGCATACTTTTATTTTGTAATAGCAATCATTGTCTCTGCTACCTGGGGACAAATAAAATTGTTCATGTTTCACCCCAGACTCACATACTTCCATAAAGTTTGCTGGAAGACATAGTAAATATCCCCCATGTACAGCGTATCATTTTATTATCAATGCATTTTATTAAGAAAATATCTCTCACCTCAGCAGGTTTTCCTGTATTCAAGGGACTTATCTGTATTCTAGCCTATATCATACATTTTTTGGCATAGAACTCCATCATTCTGCATCTGAATGCAGCAGCCTGAATCCAAAACCTATCTAGAGAAAAATCAGTAATATAAGTAGGGACACACTCAGCACGGTAACACAACTAGAATGTATCAGATTTCTGTTAAAAGGCAGTATAGAAACAAGGAAGGAATCAGTGTTTGTGTACGCGTTGTTATCAAATATTGTCATGAAGTACATCCAATAAGCTGTTTGCAGCAGTGAGCATCTTTGATAAGCACCTACGTTTTGTTATCCACAATGCTAGTGAGAAACCTCCCTTCTCAAAGCCTAGTTCTGCACTTGGCAGCTGAACACCTGCATCATAAAAGAAAGTAGGCCCAGTTTTCCAGGGTGCAGTATACTAGGTTTTGAATGCATAGCATTCATTAGAATGTTGGCTTCAGTTTCATCTGTGGGTTAGTGATGACCCAGACAGCTATAAAAATAATTCTTAAAATCCAATTAAATTTATGATATTATTAAGTTAATTCAATACTTAGGGTTATAGCCACCTGATATATGGGTAGGTTATGAACTTGAGTTTTTAGCAAAGGGAAAAAATATTTCCTGTTTGAATAAAAGTAGAAAGAAAATGAAGGATAAGGTCATTATAGCTCTGTAACTAGGTCGATGTATCGTCTGGTATTCTACAAGAGACAAATTATCCGTCACTCCAAGAACCTTGTTTTTCAGATCTAGTATTTTTGGAACTTTTATGGAACTTAATATCCAGATACCTTCAGTTAATGATGTGTGATTTTTATCCAATAGTATTTGGTATTTCCAGTACTGTTTTTGCATGATCATTCTGAAAAATATTATCTGAAACTTGTCTACCCATTCATCCTTCAGCTAGTGTTCTTCATTTGGATTCTAGAAATTATAATTCTGTTAATATTCAGATATTATATATATTATTCATATAATCATAATAATATGAAGGTTTCAGTAGGGATACAGAATACCTTGGTATCATTATATTTTGCCTATAGGATATACAGGAGAGATATGTTTAAATATTGCTCAGTTTGCAAGTCTTTTATAAATACTGGCATTTAGTGACACAACTTACCTGTTTCCAATAATGTGATTATGGTAGTGCAGATTACACACTACTGAAATGACGAAAAAAAAAAATCTGATTGCTGTTTGGGTGAGATAAAATAAGCCTCACAGGAACTGAGAAAATTTCTTACAGGAGTCACGGAAAGGATCTGATCTGTGATGATAGCAGGTAGTTTTGTATTCTAACCCAGTGAGAGTTTCTGCTATTGGGAGGTCTGATATACATGAAAGAATTAGATGAAGTGATATCCAAAGACCGGGATAAAGAAGGATCACTGAAGGAGGTACATGGGAGAAATAAAAGAGATTAAAATGAGATTTTAAAAGTGAAAGGTGGGCAAGGGAAATCACCTGAATGTATTGACTGCAGAAATATGACAGTGAGGTGATGGCAGAGGAGGAGAGAAGAGAGTGAAAAATTCTCATGTATGTTGCAGAGTTAAACTGGAGATAAAGGGGCAGGAGTGCTATATCATGTACACAGAGGAGTTCAGCTTTGAGTGGAGTCTTGAATAATGGACCAGTAGAAATATATGAGGGGAACTGAATTTCAAAAATGAACAGGGTAGTGATAATATGTATAGATGGCAGCAAACAGGAGGAAACAGTTAAGAAGAGATAGAGACAGTAGAGTTGTATTTGGGAATGTTTCTCCTTTTCCAAAAAAAACACTGTTTGAGACAGTAAGCTAGAAGAAATATGACATGAAACGTCATGTTTATTTGAATTAAGGATTTGTTAAGTATCATCAGCGTAAGAGTGGTAGTTAAGGTCTCAGATGACTGAAAGGGCTGTGAGGGTAAGATGCGAGGGATGTCTGCAGTGCAGAGCTGTGGTGCAGAAGGAGCCCCCACCACAGCAGAGCCCAAGCAGTTCATCCAGTAGGTGAGTGCAGAACTGTGCACAGAAAAGAATCAGATGTCCTACATTAGCTGGGGAGATTGAGTGCTTTAGTGTGTCAAGACTGCTGAGGCCCAACAATGTCAAACGGAGCAAAAATTTTCAGCAACCACACCTTTTGACTTGTCAAGAGCAGAGAGTAAGGTAAAATGTCCACATGCTACCTAAACTAAAGGCACAAAAATCTGTGTTTTTCTGAGAACAACTCCCTGAGCATTACCTTGCTTTGCTGCTGAAGTGGTGAAGTGGATGAATGCAGGCACGATAGGTGGGAGAAATCAGATTTGTGTGGAGTATAGCTAAATTTGGGACTAACCATAAGTGCTGTTCCTTCAAAACAAGTACCTCTGAAAGGTGACATACCAATGCCTTGGTGGTACCATGACTCTCAACATGCATGACACTAAGATGACACCAAGTTTTAACATCATCGTGGTGTCCATGATGCTACTTTTGTGGCCTTTTTTCATGTTGACATGCATCCTCTAACAGGATGCTGTCCTGGTAAGCAGACATGTGAAGTTAATTAACCCCTAAAATAACAAAAGTCAACCTCTTTTGTTATGAGTGATATGGGATTTTCATTTTTTTTTTCTGGGATCTTCTATTAGATTGCTTTTGTTTTCTGTTCTCTGCTAAGGCTTTCAGAAAGATATGACTCTGTTTAGAAATATGGGAAGTCCCAACCTATAGGCTTTGCCTGAGGAGGGGGCATTGGAAGGTCAGTGCCTTGAAACTGTTGTGACAGTCATACTGAAGATCTAAATAGCTAAATTTCTGCTTTATTACAGTGGAATCCTGGGTCGGTGTCTACACGGTCAAAGACTGTTACCCAGTGCAGGAGACCTATCTAAGGAACTACAGCGTTACAACCTCCACTCGCTTTTTTGACCTGCAGCTGGGCATTGCCGACCCTTCGGTGTTCACGCCGCCCAGCACCTGCCAGACAGCCCTGCTGAAGAAGATGGAAGATGAATGCTGATTATGCACCCTGGCTGCCCTGACAAATAAATAATAGCTGGGAGGATAATTATTAATAGTCAACTGCTGACGTCTAACCTGATTTTTCAAGCTGATTGTTGCGCTTTTGGGAATTGTAAGTTTTCCCTTGAAGGAGAATATAAATATTTAACTGAGATATGTAACAGAAGGTCTTTTTTGCCACGTTAGTTTGTTCAGTGATGCACTTGCAGTATTATATTGTTACTGTAACGGTAGTATTTATAGATACTATTTGTATTTGCTAGGGGTGATTTTCTTTTTGCAAAGATTTCATTATTTATTTTTTCAGGAATGCAAAATACAAGCAGGTTGTTATAGGGGTAATATGATGAAGAAAAAGCTAGATTGTGCTGTTGTCATTACTTCTGGACAGATAAGGAGAAGGGAATTATGTCCTGGGTAAGACCTAATCCCCAATCAGAAAATAGCTTATTTTAAAGAATTACATCAGAAGCATGGAAATTCTTTCTCCCGTGTGTTGGTTTTTGCTTGATTGTTTTTGCTTTTGCTTAATGCTCTTCAGAAAGCAGGTAATCCAATGTTTTGGTTGATTTTTTTCTTCTGCTAAGACATGGGAGTAACTGTGTTTATATAATATTAGTTGACAATACAATATTTTTTTTTTTATTCCTGAGGAGCATTGTGAAAGGAAGGAAAGGAGGGAAGAAGATATCTCAATAAATTAAGCCAAAGTTTTCCTATATTTATTACATCTTCAGGAAAGTATTCCAAATGAGTTGATTAGACATTTTTTGATTTTATTTTACTTTAGCACACATTTCAAGGCAATAGTTTGTTTAACCTATGCAAAGACATTCTGAAATACTGCACTCTTACTTTAGTGTTTTGCACCTGTTTTCAGAAGACTTTACTTTCTTGAAGAGTATGAAACACTTTTATAATCCCAGGTTGGAATGAAAATCACCTGTTCCTATACCTCATTAATAAAGGCTGTATCAGCCCTCAGACAGTGCTTTGCAGTGTAGGTCGAGGGAAAGAAAGACAACTGTGAGGGGCAGGGATGAGGTGGGAGGAGGAAACAAGGAAAGAAAGGCTGCTTTGGATGCCTTCTGTATGACTGCACTGCAACTTAAGCAAAGAGGACAATCATGATTTTTTTTGCCTTTGCTCTATTGATGCTATGTTTGCTGTTCAGTCAGCGTTTCAGACCTTATTTTCTCCAACTCCTTCTTTTCTGGTGGATAGAATGAATGTTTACTTGAACCAAGCAAATATAAAATACATATATATATGAATAGATTTTAAAAAGTGCAGGAAGTGCACATCTTTGCTTTAGAAAATCCAAATCTGCACATACCTTCAGGTCCTTGAGAGTATAGAATGATAACATATTTTACACCTTTACCAAATCAGATTAATTGGCTTATTCTGTAAGTATATGCATATATTTAATTTATTATTTGCTTAGGGGTTCTCATCCTTCTACGCTTGCTGGGTAGTAGTTTTCTCTGGAATTGCCTAGCTGAAATCAGTGCAACGTGGGGGAGTTCGGTGGGTCTTTGGACAGAGCTGTCAGATTCTGTTGCTTCCCCAGTGAATGTTGAGCTCTTCCCTGTGGAATTTTCTAGGATAACTTCTGATGAAGGGAAATGACCCATTTTGCCAGTGATAGGAAGTCCTACAAAAATACTGGCCGATAGTAGCATGTATAACAAACCAAAGGCTCGCACCTGCTGTGGAAGATAGTGGAGCTGGGCAGGCTTTGCATGGTCGTCATTGCCTTAGCTTGTACTTAAGTAAGTGGTACAGTGGGTATTTTCCTTTGATGGTTGTAGTCAGAATGGTGTTTTAGTTAGCCTTGTGCTTAATAAGCATACACACATACCCACTGAAATTTCAGTGATTCACTCAAAATATTCTATCATCAGACATGACCATTTAATTGAAATGGAGTAGCGAAAAAACAGATTGAGTTTCCTCGAATGTAGAATGCATTGTCTGTACTCGCCTTCAGTACTTTTGTGACAATCTAAAAGCTAACTGCATATTGGTCTCATTAGGGCAATGATTAACATGCATTTCTTAATGTCTGTTTCTTGTTGAAGTCTGGAAAATATAATACATCTGGCTAGCAAACATGGGAGCTACAGTACCATATCACTTGGGATGACTTTGTTGTGGTAGAGCAGATAGCTGTATAATCACGGTGCATGTATTAAGTTTTGCTGACCCTGATACAATTTCTAGCAATAAAATTAAAGGTTCCTTTTAATATGAACTAGCAAGAGTCTGTAACACAGAAGTGCTTTAAAAATGTTGCAGTGACATCCAGGGCAATTTTGTATGGCAAATATGTACCTTGAAAACAATGCTGTTGTCTTTGCTCTGCAAATTCAATAAAGACAGTTGTCAAAGAAAGGGCAAACAATAGACTTGGTATTTTGCTTATTGCTTAAATTAGCCATGAACCAGATATGAAGCAGAAAAGTGTATGCTTATTTTGTTAGCATTTGCTGTGGATTGTTATTGTGTACTGCAAAAGACATTTTGGCTTGATCCTGTTATACCAACATCTTAAGAATTATGAACATAAAAAGACTTTAAAATAGGCATAAGCTGTGCTGTCATGGTGAAGTAAAAAGGTGTCTTTTCTATGTCTGATGGTCTGGGGAATTTCTTTATCACAATTATCTAGGTGGAAAATTAGTTATAAATTGTTACAAAATGTGATTAGGTAACAGTGACAGAACCTCAGAGTTGAATACTGGGTGAGACAAAGCTGTTTTTGTGAGATTTCCAACGCTTCCTAGTTTTACCTGGGCCAGAAATAGTGCAAACAGACTTTCCTGCCATATTTTTGTGTTTCTGCTTGGAGGCTTAGCTGAAAGCAGGATGTGTAGAAACACAACATTGTTTTATTTAAAGTTAACCAAACATTCCTGAACCTCAAAACAGGTTTACTTTGAGTTTGGGGAGGAGATCTGGACATTTGGTTCAGTTCCTATTTTAACAGTTTGCTTAGCTGTAGTATTAGGGCCAAATTCTGCTGCCTCAAACCATGCTGCACACTGTGAAATTGCTTCTGTTTATCAGGGCAAACCAAGGGGCTCTTTCACAGAAGATAATGAGATGAAATACCATAACCATAACTGAAGGTGCCCTTTAGTGAAGAAATCTCTAAACAATATAATATTTTTATTCTGGGACATGCTAAAAAAATAAGTGTGTTTTCCACCTTGAAGCTCATTTCATTCTAGTGGTCACCATCCTCGTTGCAAAGTTGCTGCTGTTTTCCCAGCACCGTCCTTCCTAAGGTCAGTGGGTCATAGAGGCCACTTCCAACATGGCTTTTAAAACTCTCACTTCCACTCATTTCAATGGTAAGTTCAGCACCTGTGTACCGCATGGGTCTGATCTGGGCCTGACATCTCCTATTTTTCCAGCAGTCTTAATCTGAAATGCAAGAGCAGGGCTGGCCATAACAAAATGTGACCAAACACACTCTGATGTATGTGTAGGTGGCCACATGACCACCTACATGGTGGTCATAAGATAAGATGACATAAGGGGCCCAGGGAAATAACCTGCAAGTTGGTTGTTCCTTAGGATGAATGAAGATTTCAAGAAAGCACCGAGATGTGTTTCAGGAAGACCAAGATCCTTTGTGTAAAGACACTGGGCTGTCTTTCCGTGACAGTGCAGGTCCAACATGTAGTCAGGCATGTACACATTAGATCTTCACATCTGCACTTAGGCATGTGAACAAATGAACTGAGTTTTGAAGACTCTTAATACCTCTGAGCCTCTACTGCTTCATCATAGGAACAGGAAAAATGCTTATGATCCAATGGAGCATCCCCTGTGAGTTACCAAGGACATGATCTCTGCCCTGACTTCCCCACAAAAAAAGTCTTCTTCTGTTTTTAATTTTCCCTCCTGAAATAAAAACTTAAGGAAAACTATTTTTTTTTTCAGGGAAATTCATCAGAAATTTCACCATTTTTGCTATAATCCCCTAATATTCTTAGTCAGCCATGGTTTCACTTGAAAGCCATCATCCACATGAAAGCGGTGATACATAATTAGGATAAAAATGATAAATCATCACTATGAAACTGCTTTCAACTAGTTTTAGTGCATCGTGATTTATCATACTCTAAAAGATTCGTGTGGCTTAATGTGGACATTTCAGAATAAAGACTGAAACTGCATATAGAATGAAATAATGCATGTGCTTGTGGTACAATATTTTATTTGAAGTAAGGATAAACAGCAGAGCAGTGCACACCATTCAAGAATGAGCAAGCACCAGGTTACCTAGTTATGTAGCTACTGGAATAGGAACTTTGCAGAAATATTGCTGCCTGCTGCCTTGGAGAGGGTGCTGAGCACTTCAGATTGTAGAACTTTTCTTCTCACCGTCTCATCTTCTCATCTGTTCCATAAGAACTGGCTTCCTACTCCAGTCTGCAAAGTGGGAGAAATAATTCCTGCTTTTCACCTGCCTTTGCTTCACTGATTATAAAATCTTTTTAAGCCGACATCATCCCCTCACACAGGAGGGCCTGGGGAGGTCACTGGACGTTGCTGTCGTCTAACTAATGATGTCATGGGCAGTTCCCAGTGTCTTCCTTCCAACGTGTAATAACACTGTGTGTGTTGTCCACGTGGTTGAATGGGCTTAACATTTGCAGGCCTGCGTGCTCGCCAAGCGCACTCGGTTGCTAATCATGACCTCAGCACCCGGCTGTCCCTGTTAATTGAGCTCAGCTCAGGCTTCAGGGAAGCCAGGCAAACGCAGCTCGCTAGGGAAAGAAAAAGAAACCCACTGGGCTCACACCAGGCGGGTTTTTTCCCAGCTTGCCCAGCTCTAATAAAGAGTTTTGATGTTATTGAAGCAGCCGCGGCTCAGGTGTCAGCTCTACGTTGCAGACGGTAGCGTGGCAAAGGAGAGGGTCGAGTTCCTCTCCTGCACTAAAATTACCCTTCATGCTGGGTCAGGAATTCAGTATCGATTTCGGTCAAGAAAGCGTGTCTGCTGCAGACGTGCTGGTCTGGTGGGAGGGAATTTACGTCCACAGCTTGCAGAGGCAGGCACACCAGCCAAGGGAACGCCAGGAAGGGGGTGATCACAGCCAACCTCCTCCGCTGCCTAGAAGGAAGTCTATGAAAACCTCTGAGGGCTCCTGGATCATCCTCTTCAGCCTCTCCGTTTTGTTCTCTGTGCAGCCAGCATCTTCCACGGACAAACAAGTTGAAACCAGTGCCTATGCTCCCCGACAAACACAGCGCCTGCCGGTCTTCATGACAAAGCCACTTAGGTCAAAGTGTCCAGTCAGGTTGGATATCTCTGAGAATGAAGATTTCACAGCCTCTCTGGGCACCCTGTTGACCCCCAACAACATTTTTTTCCAATAGCATTGCCATTTCTTCTGTTCCCTCTAGCTCCCTTGTCTCTGCACGTCCCAGAAGAGTTTGGCCCTGTCTTTCTCTGTACTCTCTCTTCGGGTAGCTGAAGACTAGGTCGCTCTGGGGCCACCTCTTCTTCAAGCTGAATAAACCCAGGTCCTTCAGCCTCTCCTCGCACACCTTCTGCTACAGCCCCAACCAGCTGGGCTGAGCTCACTTCAGTATGTCTATGTCCCTCCTGCACTGGGGAGTTCCAAGCTGGGCACAGCCCTCCAGAAGTCCTCTCTCCAGCATCCCACAGTCATCTCCCTAGGCCTGCTGGCTAGACTTTTGCTAATCCAGCTTCACATACTTAGCTGGCAAGAATGTATAAAATGGTATTGGAAGAGCTATCCTAAAGCATGAGTGGTCTTCAGGTGGTCCCAGGAAGGACCATCTGCTCCATAACGTGATTCATTTCCTTGTCATTGGCTAGAGCCCTCAGCTCTCAAGCCATCTCCCAGATGATATATTTCCCCTAGTGATGGCTGGGCTTAGGGCCTGGCATAGGATGCTACATGGGTAAAGATGCTTTCCTTAGTTCCCTTCTGTTGTTTTGAATCCATTTTCAGTATTGTTACTTCACCTGGTTTTCTTCTTTAAATGAGAACTGTCTGTTAATTTAATGGTGTGATTTGTCATAGGGATGCTGAGCTTGCTTGTTTTACTATCACTACTGCCACTGGCCAGTGGCCCTTGCTTATTACTGCAATATTTCATACTAAATGACTGTCAGGCCAGTCTTGTAGTGATAAACAGGTTTGAGGATGGTAGCAGCTTGCACTAATAAGAGCATGTATGGCAAAGAATACTTAGTAATGATGAATCAGAGCAATAAGCCTGATACTGATAACAAAGTGATTACTGAGTACTGTGATAACATTGAGCTTCTGGGGAAAGGGGCCAGTGGAATGCTGAGAAGCTGCAGATGAGGATAGGAGTGCCTTTTTCCTTCAGTAGCCCTCATGCTGGCCTTTACACAGTAGGAGGGGCCTCTCCTGGAGGGCTTTCAAGCCATGGTGTGCTACTCGAACGTATTTAGATGCAGCACTGCTATGCCTCATGTGTCCTCACAGCGAAACACTACAACCCCTTTCCAAGGTGCTTTACAGGTGGCCTCCATCCAGCGCGTGTGCCAACACGCGCATTAGTGCTAGTCGCAGCAGGAAGGGCGCTGGTGCCGTGAGCTGTGCCTTCTCCCTCCCCCATATGCACCTACGTGTCCCACCGCCCGTAATCCTCTTCAGCACCCGAAACCGAGTGTGGCCGGCGCGTCCTGAGGAACCCCAAGGCTCCCCAGCTGGGCAGGAAGAGCAGCCGCGAAGCATTTAATAGGAGCTATGTGTCACCAATGGGCCCGCCAAGGCACCAGACTGTGCCCATTAAACTTAATTGGATTTATGCTGGCACAACAAAGGGACAATGTACTCCCAGCTGCTAGAAAACATCTGCCCACAAGAGAGCTGAGGCAGACAAAAATTTCAACACTATTTTTTTTGTGTTGAAATTTTTAAAACTCTGTAGTTAAATTATGAACAACACATTTCTAGGCCTTTACTTGTGACTGTGGGTGAAGTGGTTGGAAATAAAGCTGCTCTAACTCTACAAAAATAGGCAGCAGCACTTACGCCATATTAAAATACTATCCTGTATTACTTAAATGGAAACCTGTGCACATGACCATAAATCTCACTTGAGCAGTCATTTCATAAGCAGAGAGAAAAACAGACATTGTCTCCCAGTTAAAGAATCCTACACAATTGATGCAAAACTCAGTTATTAGCAGAAAAAGATGACTTTGAGGTTAAAGAAATATTTTGTGAGAAGTTCCAAAGACTTGGTGAAAGAAACACCAAACTATGCAGATAAAGAAATCTACAGTTTTAAGCTAAAGCTTTTCAGCCTTAAAACTTACAGTTTTCAAATGGGAAATTGAAAAATTACATGCAAATGGGTGCTTTAAAAATTGTTTGGATGACAATTAAGAACATTTTTGTTATCAGAAAAGAAACTTTGATGGATAAAAACTTCATTTTGAACACATCAAGGCTAAAAATAAACAGTAATTTCTTAGGAGGCCTCAAAGTGCAGCTCACATGGCTCCTTGCACACAGGAGGAAATGATTGCTTTAGTACCCTCATGTCACAGGTCCGTCCCAGGACTGTAAACAGAGACAACATTTTGTATTCTGTCCATACATACTGTTTAGCTTTACACTTGCTAGATGCAGTTGAGGCAACTCCTATATGAAATCAGAGATGCTTATCATAGAATCACAGGATGCCTAAGGTGGGAAGGGACCTCTAGAGGTCATCTAGTCCAACCCCGCCCCTGCACACGCAGGGCCACCTAGAGCACATGGCACAGGGCAGCATCCAAACGGGTCTTGAAGATCTCCAGGGAAG
>JAWLRI010000262.1:5132148-5147771 GCA_034781795.1 Crypturellus tataupa
ACCAAGGACTGACCCCTGGGGGACACCGCTCAACACAGGCCTCCAACTAGACTCCGCACCACTGATTATCACCCTCTTAGCTCTGCCATGTAGCCAGTTGCCAATCCACCTCACCGACCGCTCATCCAGCCCACACCTCCGGAGCTTGTCTAGGAGGATGTTGTGAGGGACCTTCTTGTCCTCCGTGTGCCTGGACACAACGGCCAGTATGAGCCGTTCCATCACTTTTCTGGGGATGGAGGTGAGGCTCACTGGCCTGTAGTTACCCGGATCCTCCTTCTTGCCTTTTTTGAAGAGTGGTGTGACATTGGCCTTCTTCCAGTCCTCTGGCACCCCCTCTGTTCTCCAGGATCTTTCGAAGATGATGGAGAGTGGCTTGGCTATGATGTCTGCCAGCTCCCGCGGCACTCTTGGGTGCATCCCATCAGGGCCCATGGATTTGTTGGAATATCATTTAGCTTTATGTTACTATTATACTTCTTGGTCCTGGTTAGCTGCAGGCTACTAGATGCCATTGCAAAGCAGATCAGTGGTGATGAGATATTCCTCATATGACTATATTTTTGTTCCTGATCAATCTGTATCCCATTGAATAAATGTATGTTTATTTGATGATCAGTTCTTTGCTTTACAGGTAGAGTAAGTTTTCTCAGGAGAGGAAAGCTGCCTCAGTAACAGCTGACCATAAGATTTTTTTAAGTCACAGATGTTGTAAATTAAGCTTGTCAGAAGGACTAAACACTGAGTAAGTAGACACAACTGGTAATCAGCTTTGAGAGTGGCTGTTTCTAGTGATAAATTGAAGATGGGATTTTGCTTGAAGACTGCTAATTTGTCTAACTGCAGTTCATGAAATGGAAGATATTGCCTCTTCCTATAAAATCTTGTCCTGACAAAGTGATGGGACTCTTGTGAGTATACTCATTACTCTCCGTATTCTATGCCAGCAGAGGATTTGCCTTACATTTACCCTTTTCTTTCTTTTTTTTTTTTTTTTTTTTTTTTTTTTTTTTGTCAAAAGGGTTTACTTGAACACAAAGCAGCCTATGAGCAGCAGTTAGTGTTTGGAAGAAATTCTTACCCAAACAAATGAGGAGATTCATTATTTCCCAGTTTTATACCTACTGAGCCATATTAGACTGGAAATACCATTCAAGACTCTATAAGGGTCATCTTCTAGTTAGGAGAGAATGGATGAAAAAAAAACAATGAAAGAGTAAGGAGAAAAATGGAAGTGAGAATGATTAAAAATCAAATATGTCAAGACTGTGATAGTCTAGAAACCAACCAAACACTCATCAAGTGCAACAACAAAAGAAAGGAAGAGAGAGAGAGAAAGAGAAAGAGAATTGTCCTTGCCTGTCTCTTGTTAGTCTGTTTTATGGGTGACTTAAAGAAATTACACGGGGAGCCCACTCCAAATGCAAAGGTGCCTGAACATCACCATTCCTGCTGCAGCAATGCAAGCCCCAAAAGGCCCTTCACAGACTCACGAAGTAACTGCAGGTTTGGCTCCCATCGCCTCTGCTCCCTGCGCGCCGACCTGCCCCTGTGAGCCGGGGCCAAAGTCCCATCATGAACCCAGGGCGTTCAGGGGGCTCGCGGAGAGACAGCAGCTTCGGGCGGGCTCCGCACCAAGGCGCGTTTGACCTTTTGGGCTTGCTTCAAGGAAGTGCCAAACATTTGCACCTCCCGCTGAAGTAGATAGATTGAGCGTGAAATCATATCTAGCCAGTGGAAATTAGCAGTCATCGCTTATGACCCTGATCTTTTCTTTCCAAGAAAAGTTTTCTTAACTGAGCTGCTGAATTTGGACTTTAAGTGCGCCTAACTCACTTCCATTTAATTTCCACCTTGTGCTGGCTTGCGCTGCCAAAATGATATTGCCCTTAGGATTATTTTTTTCCAACAGTTTCACTCTTACAGATGTGGATAAAAAGGACAGATGGTCCCAATGGGAAACATTATGAGAAATAATCAAAGGGAGTAGTCCAGAAAGAAACAAGGCATGATATGTTCTCTTATACCTGCTGCCTTTCCCATCATATGAGCCACTGGAGCTGGAATTGCAAAACAGGCAAATGAGAAAGCTAAGCCACAGGAAGCAAAGCACTATTGCACTTCAAAGATTGGTGCTAATATTGTGTATATTAAAACAGCACTTGCATGATGTCAAACATGTTGCTCGCAAACAAAACCGCCTTCTCTGGAGGTTCTTTTTTAAGAGCAGAAGGAAACGTTGGATAATACCTCCGCAGCAAGTTCTATTCCAGCCAGCCAAAAACACCAAGTGTGGTTGGCCAAAGACAATACATTTTTAAAGCTTCCTTCTTTATTTCTACAGCAGCTGTTAGAAACATGGCTGTCAAAGGGCTTTGGAGGAGGAAGACATATGTGGCGTGTGTTTGGTCAGGTGTTGCAAGTGGTACAATGAACTTTGGGCCACCTGTACCCAAGGGTGTGTATGGACGTGTTGCTTTCAAGTGCTGTAAACAGCACTCACTTTATACTGAAAAGCGTCGCCCTAAAATGCCCTGCTGAGTAATAGGAGTTCATATGAAAACGTTTGGGATGAGATATAAAACCAAGATCTGGCCATTGAAGGCCAAAGTTAAAAAAAAATAAGAGATGGAAGAAAAAGAAGAAAGAAAAGCCAAATAAAGAAGAAAGGCAAGTAACACCTGCATTTCCAAAAATGTTTCCATCTACATTGACTATAAGATGCTTTTTTTTTTTTTTGATGTAGCCATCACTGCATTTATCTAGGAATTTGTTACTTCCAGTCTGGATTTCTGCTAGATACAGCACAATACAGGAATGCAATTAGTACAGCTATAACTATTTTTTTTTTTTCAGGATGTGCTATTTCAGCATTCATTTGCTTTGTGGAGCTCTTTGCAAAAAAGACATAGTCTTAATGTGCACTGGCTACCAGTTCATTTTCAAATATAACTCAAAACCCAGGTCTTAGACTAAAAATTCTGCATAGGATGAATCCTTGGTTCTTAAAGACTGTCTTTTTCCTAAAACCCCTGTCTCATTCTGCCTGCTGCTCCATCACATCCATGTGTTAGACACATTCAAAGACCTGTGTGCTCACAGTGAGGTATTATCAACATTTTGAGGTACTTTAACTGGGATAAAAATAATTTGGCAGTTTCCTACAGTTACTGAATCAGCTTTGCAAACTGGTTTATTAGCAAGCATTTGCTAGGAGGTTTTTTTATATAACAACTCCCGAAATTCAGCTTCTAAAATGGAAGGTCATTTAATGCCAACGGTGCTTACTTTCCTTCTGATAAGGCAAGCTCCCATTTTTATGGTGACTAGACTGGCACCACCAGCTTCATGTTCACAGTCCACCAACACAGAGCACTGTTAACCCTATGCTCAGCATCAGTTGAAGTTCTGACAGAAGAGATAGCCCCTCATCAATAACCCATATATAACCCATCAATAACCCAAAAACTGCAACATGGAAACAGGTAACACAACATCAAGGGCAGCACCATGAGTTCCCCTGCAGTTTGCAAACATCAGAGTAGGCAAATATTTCTGGAAGCACGACCTGACCTCAGTGTGACTGAGAACCACAAATATTATATAGGTACATTTATCTTTATAATGTCAGGCAAAATATTGGCATAGAAAGATAAGCATTATGCAAGGTGCTGGTAACCAATTCACCGAGTGCTGATAACCGGTTCAACCTCCAGGAACTGGTTCCCTTACTGGTGGTTCCCTTACTGGTTCAGCAGTAAGGGAACAGTTCTTATTACTCAAGTTTGAAAAAGATGAATTCAGTCTCTGATAAAGGCAAGCAAGAACTAATCAGATCATGGAAACAGAAGGCTTATATTGGGATAGAAGGCTAAGAGGAGCAAGATGAAAGTTTAGAGGGCTAAAATCTCTTTCCATATAAAGATATCAGCAATTAAGGCCTAAGAGGAAAAGAACTATTTTAGTGCAAATACCCTTATAGGAGAAGTGCACAAAATAATTCATTTCTTCCACACTTCTTACAAACAGAAGGCCTCACAATAAACAGTATAGTGATAAATGTCATTTGGGGCATGTAAATGGGGAGGAAATAACATATGCTCTCCAAGGCTCTGCAAAAGTTCATGCAGAGGAAACAGAACCCCATCTTTTATCCCTGGCATCGCCACAACCAAATAAAAGTATGGTATAAATGCCTGTATTTACATAGGCTGAATGTACATATGAGTTTTGGCACAAACCTACAAAATGACTGGAGAAGTACCTTCCTTACTGTTTTAGGAGCTAATTTAAGTTACTTTTCCGCTAAAAATACAGAATCTTATAGAAATAATGTATTTGCCAGGCATAAGATCTGAATATTGTCCCACAAAAATGAGATAGACAAATAATTCTCAAGAAGGATAAAGTCACAAATGAGCTATGAAAGTTTTAGCACATGGCTGAAAGTGTGTTGTATCCCACATAAACATGGCCAACTGGAGTGTTTAAGAAAGGAGTCGCGCAGCTTGGTTTCAGTCGGAAAAGGTGATGTCACGGTGATAGCAGCAACGGCTATTTTTACAGTTTGGAAGAGCTGTAGTTTACCTCATTGTGCTTCGGGCATGGATCCAATTGTTCTAGGTTTGAAAATTACCAACCTTTCAACCACAATGGTGTAACCTCCGTTCACTTGTTTTTAAAAGCCTGGGTTATTTCCATTGCAGTCTATTGGCACCGTCCATCCCAACCTATGGCTCCAGTTATGCTTTCACTTTCCTCCATGCTGCAGCTGCTGAAATAATCCCCACCCCTGGAAAGGGATTCATGTTAAGACAGATCAATTCCCTAGTCCTTCTCACTGTGTGGCTTTGTGAACATTAATTCTGGCGCAGAGAAGAGCTTGGCCAACATGGGTAGTCTTTTCGTGGCGGCTTAGCTTTCTGCTACAGTCTGAGAGAAGAAACAGCAATTGGTAGGGATCTGGGAGCTGGCATTAGCCGTCCTCCGAGCCAGAATGACGTAGGACACATTTATGGACAGTGAAGCACGTCAACCGGCACAATCCACATAGTCTAGTTAATTAATAGTCTAGTCTTGTTTACTATTCATTGTCTTCCCATACTGAGACTGATCTGAAATACACAGATATTACAACTCTTTTCAAAGCAAAGTGTGAGCGAAAGGTATGGATTCCCAGCAGTCAGCAGCCTTCCTACAAAGACAAATATATAGCAAGTACTGGAAGATAATTCAGCCTTCTTTTCACATGCATCTACCTCTTATTTAAAATAAAAAAGGTGAAATTGTGGCCACCCCTGCTCAAATTTACTGAAGTTCCATGAAATTAAGCTTACTTCCATTATACCTAATGACTTTTCCCTGCAGCATGGTGGTTCTTAAGCTGCTTTGCCATGGGGGGCATGCAGACAAGAGCGATTTTTGAGTATGACTGGCCAAGCAGTGTGACAGATCTGCGGTGTCCATTCATGGTCCTTGTTGCAGCCCAGCACAAAGTAACAGCTCCCTTTGACTGACTGACAGACGAGCAAGATGAATTATCATCTCATAATTTTTCAAGCAAAAAGTATGATTGTCATTGATGCATGGAATACCTTTTTGCATCCAAAATGATATACATAATTGAATACATTTTTATCAAAGGCTAAAAGAAAAAATAATTTAGAAACTAAAAAGAAAGAATAATTATACCTTGCAGGGAATGACTTTTCTTTTTGAATATCAAAATATAAATTTGGGTGTAAAAAATCATTTTAAAGAAAATGGGAGAAAATAAGATTCTTTAAACTTTAAACAGTTCCAAAGAAAGCCTCCTTTGTGCATTGGTCTGCTTTCCTATTTCTGGCAAGGGTTAATATCTTAGAGTTAATTTTTGTTTTGACAATATTAGTTACATATTTTCGAGATTGTTGCATCGTCTGTGGGTTGACCCAGTGTCTGTCTCTGATTTGGAGGAGACTGGGTTGAGCTGGTATCCCTTCTCTTGGCTCCAGGCAATCCCGTTGTTTGGGTTATTCCGTATGTCAAATTTCAGTTAGGAATTGTGGTTAAAATAAAATACATCCTATGAAGGAGCAATGTTTACAGACCAGCATGTTCATTCTCTGCAGTGCCTGGGTGAAGGACATTCACCAGGAAGATAAACAGCCAGTAATTCCTGATATTGGAGGAATCTCTACAGACTGTTATCGGGCCTGGAGAGGTGGAACTTGTAAACAGCTGTTCTGGATGCTGACTGTGCTGTCCTTGTCGAGAGAGACATGCAAAACATCTAGAAATCCATATTTCCCATATAGTCTCAAATATATGGGGTTCTCCACAAGCTATATGGGATGTGAGACATGCAGTATTCTTGTGCCTTCATTTTACCAGATTCCAAGTGGTATTTTACAAGCAAAACTGTGGATTGCATCAGCCTGCTCCTAGCATGGCTTTTGTGTTAATTCCTCTGTGGTGTGTGATGTAGATTGGGTTAAACTGTATTGCAGCTATTATAGTGGTCATAGGAGCAAGCCAGAAGTACTTAAATATCAGTCAGAGTGCTTATAATGTACTCGTGAAGCTAACAAGATGTGCCATCTCCTTCCTACCACTCAGAAATGGAAGCAGTAAGCTTAAGATATAAGCTACCTGTTGAAAGATCAAAGCTTATGTTCCCATCCACAGTGCACAGAAATGAAGAGCTGCTCAGATTGTTGAAAGAAGCATGGAAGAATTTTTCTGGATAGATTCTTCGCTGTGTTATGTGCACATAGCTCGGGAAAAGACAGAATACAGAAACAGATTCAGGAAGAAAAAAAAAAAAAAACAGTCCTGTTACCACTTGAGACCTTTCTGATATGTGGTCTTGAAAGTGCTTTTGCAGCCAAGTGCTTACTGAAGAACCCTTGGCATTTCAGGCAAATAAATGTCTCCTTGTTGTTCGATTCCTCATGAGCTTTGGGAAAGACTAGGCATTCATGTAAATAAACAAGTTTCTGTAGAAATGCACAGTTCCATCATTTTTTGCCTTTCTCACGGGAGCAGCATACCTGGCCAAATATTGGGGCTACATAAAGGAAATTGGTGAATGTCTGCAAGAATACAGCTCTTTTTTGTTGGTTTTGATGGTAACATACTTCATAGCCTTCTATGAAGAACATCTGGACTACTGTGTTATGCAATTTTTTTAGAAAACTAGAAGTCTAAATTTTATGCAATTTTATGCAAGTATGTAGCCAAGGACAACTTAGTTAGACTTTAAAATCTTCCTCATACCACACAGACTTTGGAAGATCAACTAGACAGTCTATTTTTTCTATTTCATTGACCAAAAATGAAGTTAGCCTCACCTATTGCGTAGCATAAGATAACTGGAATAAAATATTCAGCTTCGAATCAGACTTTCAGCCCTAAGTTTTTCTGGCAAGTTTAACATTCTCCCAGACAAATTATCCTTGAAAATACGATGCTCAGTAGCCGAAGTCTCAAGGGCCCTGTAATATACAGAAGGGTGTGAAGGAAAATTGTGAAAGGAAATATCTTCAGTTCAGGGTGCCATCTGGCAGTGATCTAGGCTCCCTGAGTGGTCATTGCTCATTGTGGTTGTTGATTTACCCCTGTGAAACAGCTTTCTGGAAGACTGCGAGGCTCCAAAATGAAAAATTCATGTCATAAATTTATGAAATTCTCAGAAAAGCATAGGATTGTAGGTGCTACGGTTCCTAATATTTTATTTTCAAGTACCTGCAGTAGCTGTAGAGTCTAGCACTCATTTAAATTTAAGCTTATTATTTTCCTGTAAAAAGAACTTCCTTCTGTACCCATGCTGTAATTAGCCTCTTTTTCAAACTCTTTCATACCATTTTTCCCCAGTCTCTTGATGTTACTGCTTCCATTTTTTGAGTGATAGAAATAGGATGAGGTGGTTTTCTAGCTTGCCCACAAGCATATTGTAAACCACCCATTTTAAGGTATCAAAATGCTTGACACATTTTCAGATGGCTTAGGGACACCTCACTCCTCAACCTCAACAGTACATTTTATATATATATATATATATAATGCATGTATATTATACATTTACGTATAATGTAGAGAGCATATTGTATATAGATGCCAAGTATGAAAGCACTAATCATTATTACTGTGATTATTTACATGGGAACATATGTTTAAGAAGCCTCTTCATCTTACATAAAATGGTTATAATACCATGTTTGGAAGTATCCATCACTGCCATAATCATTATATTAAGTTTCCCCAAGCTTACTTCTTTATCCT
Source organism: Crypturellus tataupa (assembly GCA_034781795.1). Lineage (NCBI taxonomy): Eukaryota > Metazoa > Chordata > Aves > Tinamiformes > Tinamidae > Crypturellus > Crypturellus tataupa. The sequence continues at coordinate 5,140,411 of JAWLRI010000262.1, forward strand.
TCTTTTAGTACAAAGTTTTGGTTCAGTCTACTGTTTAAAAAGTTTGGCATCTATTCTTACGACTCTTTTTTATTTTCATAGTCACTTGTAATGAATCCTGGAAAAAATATCAGCTAGAGTGTTGAATTGTATCACTGTATACACCCTGAAAATACATTTATTACAGAAAGCTTTTTCATTTGAACTCCCGCTGCCCTGGTAGGGGTCTTCCTAAGTTAAACACTGCCTCTCCAGAAGAGAAGTCTTTGCAGATGGTGTGAGATCATTCTGTGTTTAACTTTGGTGTTGTTTCCACAGGATCTAAAGATGGACTGAAGTTAAAAAGCAAGTGGAAGGCTAAATCACCAGGGAGATGGAAAAGAGTATTTTCATGAGATCTATAAATCTTCTTGAGACGTTCTAAAATTACAGATAGCTGCCTTGGCTGGATTTGATGCTAGCAGTCAAGAAACTAAGCACTAGTTTTACATTTTTAAACTGTCTTAAAATGGATTTATTTTTCATTTGGAATGTGGGTGACTCACAGAAGTCACGAGGCCCAAAAGAACATGAGCCGGTTCCTTGCATGGCGCAAACTGGTGTCAGCCCACAGCATCCAGGGGAGCTCTGTTGACTGGCACCAAGTGAGGAACTGATCCTTATCTGTGACTTGCTGTGACTGCTACTCTGAATTTAAGGTACAAGTGAGCTGTGAGGTCAAATAACGTATTCCCCGTTACATACTTTACCTCATCTTAGCTGACCTAAACTGTTGCGCGTTGCTCAACTTCCTCTGAGCCAAATTACAATGCCCTAAACATTGTGCCAGTGCAATGGCTGGGGGACAAGAGACGTCAGCGAAGTTACCTCACAATGTTGAGCACTGACATTGGTCCCAGTCTGGCGTGATGAAAGCAGAATATTTTACCATAAACAGTGGATGGGAGAGCCCCTGAATTTACTGTCATTTCCTTCTACAAGGCACAGCAGGCGCTGACTTGTTTGCAGTTGCATAAACGCATCAAAGTCTTGGGAGCCACCTCCTGGAATAGGCAGAACTCCTGCTCTTGTAATTAATGAGCTCTTGGTGTGAGTTGTAAGGGGCTCAGCATCCTGTAATGAGGACATGCCAGACCACTCAGTGGTGGCAGTCACTGTGTTCAAGGGAAAGGTCTAGCAAATAATGAAAGTGGAAGCAAATAGCAGTCAGCAGCACAACCAATAAGCACTTTTCATTAGATCAAGACCACTGAGCTCTTTAGTCTGGCATTCGGCACAAATGACATTTGCTTTACCTATGCTCAGCCCTTTCTTAAGCCGTACTCATTAGCATCACTCACGGGAAAGGGGGTATTGCCTGGGAGTCCCATTTGGAGGGTAGACCCCATGGGTCTAACCTTCATGCATCTAGAGTGTTACAAAAGAGTCCCTTCCCAAAGATGGGGGAAAAAATTGGCCTTCCTTCCAAGCTATAGTGCATGTACAAGAATGCCTGCAAATCCAAGTGACCCCCTTTTATTGAAGTTTCTGTACAATGTAGTTAGTCTCTTTTCAACAGAGTATATAATCTGCTCCAGTCAGAAGAAATGTTCTGAGAGAATCTAAATTCAGGCTACTGTGATATTTGTAAGAATATGAGGGGAAAATTTGGGCCATAATAACAAAATTAAGATAGTGTGTAGACAGGTGCTGAAACATCAGGATGTTGTGATACAGACTTATATGTCTGTTCAATGGGAATTAATTTAAAACGAGAGCCAAGCCCTAACTGGAGCAGTGACAACTGATATGTCCAAATGCAAACCAAAGGCTAACCCAAGGGCTTCAAGGTGACTTCAGAACAGTTCATGGGCAAGGACTGCCTTTTTTTTTTCAGCTTTGTAGACAACCAACATGCAGTTTTGCAGTCTGAACTGGAGACCTAAAACACAGCCCATTTGCTCTCTCTCAGTACTCAACAACTGAACCTGCATGGGGCAAGCAGGAAATTTTCCCACCATGATTCCCTGACTTTATGAAGGATATTGGCATACAGACCTATTATCGATTTTATGGAATGATTTGTCCAGACAAGAATTTATCTGGCACAAACTCAGTATTCTCAGTCCTAACCCTTATTTCTTCATAGCTTTTGTCAGTTTTATACCCCCATTTCTAACATCTAGAAAGTTATTCCTAATGTTTTATAATCTTCAACTTTCCAGCATTTGTGGTTTGTTATTAGTTTTTACACTCAAGTTAAATGTTAAGACACCAGGTTTCCAGGAGGGCATTAAAGTGTTAGGAACTGTGGTAAACTCTTGAGTTCCCATTTCTTTCCTTACATTTTGGAATTAGGTGTAGGGAGAAATTTAGATAGGAATTATTTCTATATTGATGAGAAAAAAAAATGCACAGCACATTAGATGGGTCTGTGAAGGGGCAAAGCAGTTGAAGGTAGAAGCAATATGTAATTGATTATGAATTTTCTTTATATTTAGTAAGTAGTACATGCTTTAAAACAGAACGTAAAGCACAATATTGCTTATTTCTATTTTCTGGGAAAAGTATATGAAAACAGATAGACATTTAGATCAAAGATTTCTAGACTGATTTTCTCTCTCTCTCTCTCTCTCTAGTGAAACTAAACCAAATATTTCATTTCAGGAGGAATGGTTAAGCTTAGCATCTATGCAAATAAAGGTCCTATATTTAGGTTTCTCAATTAGGAATCAGTCTAATATTTTCAAAGCTGCACATACAAACTGCGTGGTTTTGGCAGAATCCTTTTTACCTAACCATACCAGCATGGGAAACTCTATTCAGAAATACCCTGTACTGAGCAATCTCAGTTTCCCTTCAGAGGCAAGGAATACAAAGAGGTAGTTTAAGGTATAAGGTATCTGACCTAGGTGAGGAGTTTACTTTAGGAGGAGACAAATCAATCTTCCAAAATGCCTATTTATAACCATTATTGGCTAAAAGGGAACCTGTTCATCAATCTCCTGCACATACAACAAATTGACATCTACCGTGGGCCTCATGAATGTTTCCTCTGTTTTCCACTATTGTTAAAGGAAACTGGTTGTCCAAAGCTCCAAAATCCAGGCACCCAAGATCACTTTTTTGGGGTGGGAATGTTGCTGTCTCACACTGAGTACTTTAAGAAAAAGTTTCTACCATTTTCACTGTTGGATAGTGATAGTTATTTATGCAGTGATTCTTTTTCTGTATTTTTCCCTCACACTCCTTTATTATACAACAACTGTTTTCTCAGACTCTTTTTTTATTTTGTTATTGCTTGAACTGAAATTGAAACATTTTCGTATGCAGTCGGTCATTCAATGTACTTAAACAAAGGGCAAACACTCCTTCTACAGCTGAGGATAAAGTCAGAACCTCAGTGAGAAAACGACTTTTCCATCAAAACATAAGGGATCATTTGTTAATCTCTGCAGTGTATTATTTTATGTGAGAAGGGAAAATACTTTTGTTTGTTCGAATCCCTCTATGAAATTAATTCCTGCCAAGACATAGATATGTGTCTTAAGTTAATATTAAGCCAATGATCTCTTAAGAATGGCCAATTAGAGGTGAACTTTCAAAATTATGTTTAATTCATGTTTATACAATAAGATAATTTCAAACACAATGATATCTTAAAAAAATCACTTCTGGAAAAAAAGCTCAAAGTATTTCAAATGAATTTAGGACCTAACTACAGGCATTCATTTGAAAATATTACAGTCAAGAATTTGATAACACTAAATGTAAGAAATACAGTCCTATCTGTGGAGTATCCTGTGTAGAATCCCAAAGGATCCGACTTCAGTGCTATAATATTCTATGTATAAACATTGTTTTAGAATTTTTTAGACCTTTTAACTACATTTTTAGCTACATATACACAAATGCGGTTGAGGCTATAGATATTTAAAAATTCCTATTAAAATATACAGCTCCTCAAATAATTCTACAAATGATTTTGACAAGTACAATAGGTGTTGAAAATTAAGCTTACACTTCTTTGCCCACTTTAAATCTTTACTTCACGCTAAAATACTGAGTATTTTAACTTACAAGAGGAGCTTACTGAAACTAGATGCAACACTACAGAATGAAGAAAGACCAAAACTGAGTTGCCTTAAAACTGCTTAAAAAAAAAAGCACACATCCTGGCATCTGTATTTTATACACTATGCGTTAGCTCACTGAAGTAAACATCTGACGGTGAAAGAAGGAAGGTAAAGGCTGCCTGGTTGAGGAAACGGGAAACAATCAAACAAAAAAACCAAGAAAAGAATGGGCTCCTGGAGAGCACACCTATATGCCTCGTGGATGCCAGTTTATCTTTTTCTTCTCCCTGGGATGTTCAGTTCCAGGGGTTCTCCCAAAGGCACGTACCTCCCACGTTGCCAGAGAGCTATTAAGCAATATACTGGCTCACAAACACAAGCTATGTCTCTCTTGCACAGAAACTTACTGCTAAGTAAAGGTGCCAGAAGATTTCTCTGCATTATATAATAATACCAGTTTGTTCTACTGGAGGGAAAAAAAAAAAAGGTATACTGAAACCTAAAGTAAGCCTGGAAAGATTCCCATTGACTTTGGAGGCATTTGGATCTGGTCCTAAACTGAAAAAATAGGAGAGCTATTCCTTCTCCTCTCTCCTTCCTAAAACAAATCATGTAGGTGACAGTGCTGCCCTGCAGGACTGTATATTTTGTGGTAACAGCATAACTGATAACAGATACACATCCGTATGCTTCTATGCTCTTAGCGTGTGTATCACACTGGCCAGCTAGGATTTGCTTACTCAAAAGAGGTTTAATTATTCCTACATGTATGGTGGCTCCCTGCCTCCTTGCACTGCCTAGTATCACCATCCTGCTGACGTCCGTAGGTGACAGCCCTCTTGCTTGGCTCGTCCTGTGCCCTGTTTCTCCACCAACTTTTCCGACTACCCTTTAGCCATCTCCGAGCGCAGGCAGGAGCCTCCTGCACAGAGCCGCAGCGCGAATGCTCTCGTGGCTGCCCCTGGAGCGCGCGGAGCGTTTCGCTCCCTGGCGTTACGCCGGGGTTGGCTTCGAGCTTGCCCTGTTAGCCCTGTCCCGAGAGCGACGTGGCAAGCGCGGGAGTCACGCCAACGTGCGTACAGGATGCCATGCGTGATCCGTAAGGAACAAGGTGAGTTCAGGGAAAACATAACTGGAAAATGTCTGAGAGCCTCTTCTGTCCCCCAGGTGCAGGGTACCGGCTCGGTTACACAGACTCTGCATGCAGGCAAAGGGAATTTTTCTCTGGGTGCTTCAAGCCCCTTTTGGCTTCACTTGCACTGCAGTAACTTGCCCCTGTCCAAAGGGAGGGCCTGGGGCCAAAGAGGCTTCCTGCATTGTGCTCCCACTGTCTCCTGGCTCGGGAAGTGACAACATCTTGAATTGATTTCTTTGTAAATGGGGGTTGATTTTAAGCAGCATATTTTCCAAACTGATTTTTAAAATATAAGGCTATTTTTTTTTGTTTTTTTTTTAAAGCCTCCTGGCAGAAGAGTGAATTTTCTGCAGGGTCTTGAACGAGGGACGCTCGGGGCAGCCAAAGACATCAGCAACATCTGCCAGCCACCTCTGGGAGCGGGAGCCTCGTCAGAGGGCTGCTCGGAGGCTCCTCCATTGGCCGCAGACAGGGTCAGTAACCACAACCCGATCTGCTCCTCCTTCCGCAGCAGACAGTTGTCCTTTTCCACACAGTCAGGTACAGTATTTTGGGGACAATTCTGGGTTTTCATCGTCAGCGGCACCGAAACTCCCGGGGAGTGCTCTCCAAATAAAGGATCACGCATCAGGCTGGGCTGGAGAGGGCTCCTGCTTGCCAGGCTGTGGGCACACTGAGGTTTCCTCCATGATTCCTCCTCCTACATCTTGGGGGCAGGAGAATGGTGAAAGGGCTGCTGCCCACCCATCGTGCGGCCACTCGTGGGGCTTTCTCGGCACATAAGGGGTCAGTGTGACAGGGAGGAGGACTTAGCTGGCCCCAGCAGCGTCAGGCTTATTGGCTCACCTTACGCGGAAAATATTATATGAAATGCCAAATGCCATCATTCAGGCTGTTTTGCCAGCCCTGAGCATCCAAGCTTGAACAGAAATGCTCCCGTATATAACAAGAGTGGCTTAGAATAAATTCCCATGAGATTGCCAGCTGATGTGCCATTACTTCTTTGCTCAGACACATGGCAGCAGCCTGATGCTCCTGTGTGCTAACAGACAGTCCTGAAGGGAGCCCGCTTTCCCGAGAAGGGCCTGGGGGAAATGAGGAATGATTCTCTCCACTCTCAGGCCTGGGAACCCACTCCTGCTGTCTGAGTTAGCCAGTCCTCACCAGAGAGGCTGCATTCACCTGCGGAGACGTCCTCCCCATCGCACTCTAAGGTGCAACCATGGTGGGGATGAAACTGCTTCTCAGGCACGCTGCCAAAACTCTTGGAAGAGCCTACGATTACATATATCTTCTTCTTGGGCACTGGTCCCTGAAGGCGCACTGATTGCTGCAGGGATGGTGTGGCTACGTGGCAGTCTCCTGGGGGAAGGAGGGGTGTCTTGCAGGCAGCTGATGGCCCCTACCAAGCCCCCTGGTAGCACCACACAGCTCAGACACCTTTTTTTTTTCCCCTTGATGGCAATGGAAACTTAACAATTTCTTTCCCTTCGCCGCTTGTGGAGTTAACACCTATTGAACTGTTCTGAAGGGTGAATCCAGATTCTTTTCATAGACTCAAGCATTTCTCACTGTGAAATTTTCCACCTTCTTCACAGACAGGCTTCCTTGGCTCTAGACTAGCTTTCGTGAGGCTCGATGGAAATGCTTCACAACAGTGGGATGTTTTATTGCTGCCTTTTATATTTAACCCAGACAGCATTCCTCTGTCCATGTGCCCAGTGTCGATTATCATAGATTTTCTTTGCTGCTTGCATTACTTTTGTATTCCTGAAAGTCAATATCAAAGACTGCTACTGACAGGTAGCTGACATTTAAGCAAGGAAGAGTTGCAGAAGCCTGCTCTCTGCACAAGGTCCGGGTCCTGATGTACAGCACAAGGACTTCTGTCATCCAACTCCCTCCAGCCAGGAGGAGATGCTGTCAGCTGGCCCTGCAGAGTGAGAGGACTTCCACCTCCTACCCATTTCTGGCAAAGAAGCAGGCTTACTCAAGCAGAGAGAGACTCTTGCTCTCCACAAGGATCACTGTAAATGCAGTGTAATTAGGTTGAAAAATAGATGAGAAAAAAAAGAGAAAACAAAGAAAGATGGGAGAGAAGAGGGAGAAGATAGGGAGAGGAGAAGGAGAGGAGAGAGAGAGGAGAGGGAGAGTAGACGAGAGGAGAGGAGGGCAGAGAAGAGGAGAGGAGA
>JAWLRI010000262.1:5148376-5179312 GCA_034781795.1 Crypturellus tataupa
AGAGGAGAGGAGAGGAGAGGAGAGGAGAGGAGAGGAGAGGAGAGGAGAGGAGAGGAGAGGAGAGGAGGAAAAATCCAAGAGTTTTGCATGTTCATTTTGGTGTGTTCCAGAGCCTGTGACATGGAAGTGCTCAGCATGTCTTGAATTCTCTGGGTAATTTTCAAAAAGAATTTGCCAGAAGTGGTATCAACACTGTAAAAAGACTGTTTTGTTTACAACAAATTGCTTATTGAAATAATTTGTGTTTGTTAAGTGAAATATAACAAGCCCCTAATAAAGTGATTGCCACAGATTTTTTTTTTAAGAATAAATTCTCAGTCTTCTAATTTTCCAATAAACAAATTTCAGAAACACCACTTCTATTAGAACTGACATGCTATTTTTTCATAAGATATTTATCTAGCTTTTGTGTTCTGCCTGAAGGCAGGAAGTCTGTAAGAGCTACTTGTCCACAGAATATCTTGGTTATGACCAGCTTTCCAGTCCCACTAAAGTTAAAGCCCCAATTTTCCTCATCAGTCTCATGTTTGTTGGACACCTTAACCCCTTATATTTGTCAAAGCCAGAATATAGCTAGTTTCATCAACTCCACTCCTCCAACAGCTAAGTTAGAAAAGTGTGCTTGAAACATCCTAAGTCTATTTTCACCCTATAAACTTCTCATTGTATGTGGTGTTTTACACTCAGAGAGAGGTTTTACTCAGGCCAGCCCACAGGTCTAATAGCCCCAGCTTTATAGGTAGTGTGTGGATTTGGGAGTTGGGAAAGTGAAATTTATAATAAATGTTCACTGCATTGCAGGTATTAGGCTTAGATGTCCACCCCAAAGAAAAAGGTTAATTGTGGTAACAAACGAAGACTCAGAATGAGCTAGAAGCCACATTAAATATTTAAAATTATACACATAAATTGGATAGTATATCAAAATAGAGGCTGTTCTCTGAGTGGTGTGCACATGGGAGATTTTGAGAAAAATCACACTCAGTCCTCAGCTAAAATTTAAGAACCAAGAAGTGAGGGAAATGAGCCAAGTCAGCAGTTTTGCATTTAGAAAGGGGGAAAAAAGTTTGTCATGCGAGGCAAACAGCAATTAGCTCAGCACTGTGCAGCCGAGCAGGCTTGGGCTTTGGTTGTGCAAATGTTTCTAATGAAACAAGCCAGAGCAGGCAGTGTGTTTCAGTGCCTTGATAATCGCTCCGCAGCAGCCGCTTTCATCAATTATTCAACTACGTCAGAGCATTTATCGCCAAGATTGCCACTGAACTTGATCTAAATCCCCAGAAATCTGTTGGGAAACACTCTCATTGTTAGCGGTCTGTGCATCATTGCCTGGAGCTAGTGCAGAGAGAAGTGCAGTTTTAAACTATTTTTATAGTTATAGGATGCAGATGTCCAGCCTTTAAGATTTTTTTTTTCCTGAAATAATAGGGATATGGTAGCCTCAAGCTTGTTTAGCAACAAGCTGAACAGAGGGCTCATCTCAGGGATCACCTGCTGGCATCCTAATCAGGAGCGGCTGCAGGAGCTCAGTGCAGACCCCAGGAAGGACTTAGCTCCCACTGATGATCAGCCAGGGCCTCTGCAAGTTCTGTGCCCTCAAAAGTTGGACCATGTCACCCCTTAACAGAGGTGGTTGCTGGTACTTGTCTGCAGTGGACTGCACTGCAAGGGGGTATTTAACACGTTTCACTAGTGCAGGTCAGACATAACATGTAGTAGGTTGCACCAGCTCATCAGTTCCCACTTTCTCTGCATGTCCTGCATGAGGGCAGAAGAGGATTAAAGAGGCATAAGCTCTTACACACTGCTTATCCTCTAGAGCCCAAAGCAAATTCACTGGAAAGACTCCAGCTAGCTTCTCCTGGCTCTGGATTAGCCTCTCCAGGAAAGGATGTGAAGTTGGGTATGCAATCTAGCGTACCATCCCCTTGAATTAGTCTCGGAATCTAACTTGTAATTTAGCACTTAAAACATTTTAACCACTGTTATTCAGGAATTTTAAACCTAAGCAGTATAAAAAGTCGTTACTCATGGACTCCTTCATGAAGTCATTTTTTTTCCTTTGCATTTCAAACATCATTTTTCCAAGGGTAATATTCTTTTCTAGATGCAACTTTCAGTTTAGAAAACTGATCATTTACGTTTGAGTAATGAGTAGAGGACTAAAAAGTCTCAGCTGATATTGAGCCTTAAGTTGGCCTTAAGTTAGCATGAGATTTAATGATTGTGGGAATTCAGTTTATACTCACAATTTCAAAAGATTTACTGCCTTCCTTTCAGAGTATTTTCCGCATAAAGAAGTTAATCACTTGGTTTATGAATGGCTTTATTCTTCCTGTCTTTTCTTTCAGAATGTAGAAAGGCAGTAAAACCTACTCTGGAAAAAAAAATACAGAGAGCAAATATTAAAAAACATTTGGGAGAAATTTAGAAATTTATACTTACTTAAGGTTATTTATGTTTACTCTAATATTGTTACAGATACAGTGAATGTTTTCTCACCTGAATTTTCTCTTAAATGAAAATGAAAACCACCATACAATAAGCAACTGGAAGAGGAGTTACCTTTTAGACCATTTAGAATCTATATTTCTCTAGATAGCAACAGATTTCAGCTTCATGAAACTGAATATCAAGATTGCCACTAACTTAAGGATTTGAATTAAATTCTTTTGAAGGTAACTAATTCCTCAGTGTAGGTTGCAAGAAATGCTTTCATGAGAAAGTTTAGTGGGATGTTCTCTATAATCTAAGGACCTGAGGATGTCTAAACCCTTATTTTGGCAGGTCTTTCTTTATCAGGTCAGTGGTACAGAGTGCGCCTGTGGGTCACATTCTGTCTGGAGCACCCCAAGAGATACCTAATAATAAAAAATAGTATCTAATGACAAAAACTAATATATAATGACAAACTGAAGGGTAGCCCTACTTTGTTCCATAAGAGAATTAAGGGAGATCTTTGATAGATAAAATCCTCAGAGATGGTATAGTTATCCTCAGCTATAGACACATTTATTTTAGGAAATTAGAAGTTCATGGTCTCCTATTATATTATCTTTATGAATATAATATCCTTGAAAAAACTCCCAACAGTACCAGTTTTATTTTTAGATGGGCCACTAAAGTCTTCTAAATTCAAATGACACTTTCCAAACATCTCACTACACAAATGAGGTCATGAGAATTGATCTCCCTCAGACCATGCAGGAAAATAACTTCAATTTACTTGACTTGTTTGCATTGCCATTTAGACTGAGAAACAGCTTTTAGAACTGAAATTTCAGTTTTGTGTAACAAATACTTCAAATTTCGATGCAAAGAGGAAGAAAGATTTGTGGCTTAGACTGGCAAAGGAGATTTCCTTCTTTAATGACTATAGCAGGTGCAGGAAAATAATGCGGAGGGGGTTTTATGCAGGCATGAACTGCTCTTTTTCTATATTCTTTCATCCCTGAAGTGAGAACGGTGTCTAAATCAGAGTTCACAACTAGCTGCCATTAGCTTTTTATTCAAATGTTCAAAATGATGGATGACTTCTTTAAAAAAAATAAACAGGATTCAGAGGGATATAAATCCAAAGAATATAGAGAACAGACACTTGGAAGAAGGTAGGCAAATTTTAGTTTTAAACGTAAGTGGTTTCTCCAAACATAACCTCAATGACTGATGTAAATTCACGTTTTGAATTCACAGCCAATAATTTAATATAGAAGTATTTTGCTCTAGCTGAAGTGGAGTGTTCACCCAGTTCTGAACTAAGTAAAGCACTGTGTATATAATTAGGGAGACCAATCATTCTCCTCAAATTTATTTTTCACTTCCTCCAATGACTTACAAATTTTCCAGACGAAAATTTCCATTCTGTACCTCAAAGTCAAGGAGGTCCTAACTCAAGTCCTAACCTTTCGGGGACAGGGAAGTTCAGCCATTCCCAGGCCATCAAAAAAATGAGATCTGCTCACTAGTACCCTAGGGCTTCTTCTGTACACATCTCCTTATGTTTAAAATAAATATTTGGTATCTTCTAAAGCGGGTTCAATCTCTTCAATACCGCAACCCAGTTTGTTTACAGAGTTTTGTGCTATAGCTGCAGAAAGCAATTTACAGACTTCTATCAGAACCTTTGGGTCTTTAGCCTATGTTGAAAAGAGCTGGACTGCAAAAGTCCCTACCAGACTGAAAGAACACTATTGGTCACAGGAAGCAGAGTACTGTACGGCTATAACGGCAGTAACAATAACAGCAGTACCACCGTTCCTTCATTAAGATATGGTTTTGAAAGACAGGTGGTGAATTGCCCTGACAACAAGCATTTTGTAACACCTCTGAGAAGCTTTGCTTTGTCCTCTCATCTGCTGGCCAGTACCCTGGTCACGAAGGGCGAACAGTGAAGTGTTTCCCCTGTACACTGTGCCTGTCAAGAGCATTAAAGGGCGATTTATGACTGATAAAATAATTTTGTTTGCCCACTCTGGTGGGAGAAGTAGTTAACAGATGAACTGACAGTGGAAGTTAACTGTAGCTGAATGTCCATTCCTAAACCAATATTTATATATATATATATTTATATATAGGCTTTTACTGTAATGCTATAGTTACCTGGAAAGGAATCCTAAACAAATATTAGACTGCATCTAAAGGAATTCGAGAACTAAAAAAAGCTATTATTTACCAACAAGCCTTCAATCCACACCATGAGAGACAAAGCCACTACATTTTACAAGACCAGTCTAGAGGGAAATTCCTGAGTATCATTTAAAAACGGCCATTTATTTTTAAAATACTGGAACTTCTGATGGAATAAAGGTTTCACCTCCAGCTCTCTCATATCACTTGCCATATATTAAAATTTTGCCTTTCTTCATGGAAGACTATTCTTCAACCTTGTGAGAGAGAAATCCAGCAGAACCATCATGGTGGTTGGTTAATGATAGGGCATCTTCATTTATAGTGAAAAGACATTGTTAAGAAAGGTTAGGGATAAAAGCTGCAAATATTAACCTTGCTACCAGCCTGCAGAAATAATTTTTCTTGGCAGAGGTATTTTTAAATTCCTTCCAAATAGCCCTTTATTTTAACCTATCCATTGAAACCAAACCAACCAAACCATTCAATTGAATGCTTTTTTTTTTAAACAAATTTAACAACAATTTGAGGTCTTTTGTTGTAAAGAAGAAGCATTTGTATTTTAGTATGGACACACTCAAAACTTCCTGTAAATAAATTTTAACAAAGTTCAACTTTAAATAATAATAATTAATCCTGCACCACTGGCAAATTTACCTTAAAGATTAAAAGTCTTTATCCCCAAATAATATCTCAGTGTGCTTCATGGTAATGATACTCCAAAATATTCTCTCCTTTCCCATTTTTTCTAAAGTTACCTAAGTCTTATGAACCTCTTTGAATTATTCCAGTCACTCAGTCTTGATTAACTGAAGACAGAAATTCAAATTCCAGATTTAAGAAATCCAAAGCATAAGTGGGCTGCCACAATATTTTTAATGTTTCCAGGGAGAAAGGAGAGCAACAGGCTGGCCTACAGGAAAGTATCTTTGTACTGGTGGAACAAACAAAGTGCTAATCTTGATGAAGAAACTAAATTTAAATTCAATTAGAAAGAACATCTCTTTCACATAGATAGACAAAATTCAAGGTTGGACTCTAATGATAGATGGGATTTTAGGGAAACATGGGCCATGACCACCATGACCATCCTTAACCAAGAAAGTTGCTTGTCAAGATAGAATAAAAACAGAAACAGTCTGAAAAAAATATATCGGAGTAAATTTCTGCTCCTCACAAAAATGAATTGAAGAGTTAGAGCATTCAGCCTATCCTGGCTCAGCTGAAAGAAATGGCCCAGAGTAAGCATTGCTGATAAAGAATAATGAGTTACAGGTTATAATTCAAAATATACACCTAATTATAAAACTAGTGAATTATTTTCTCACTCAATCTTTTCCTCTAGAAGTGCTAGAGGAGTAGATTGGTGATTGGACAAGACTGAAGAAGGCTGCAAAATCCAAGCTGCTGTAGAACTACCTTTTCCTGAGTTTGACCTCAGTTTTTCTTCAAATACCATGTTTTGATAAGGATATAATCTTTTACAGTTAGATTTCTGGAGATTATGAGATTAAAAATGGATATGAGCTTTTGAATGAAAGAGTATGACTGTGAGAAGCCAATGTTCCTTTCCTGCATTTTGAAGAAGTGGTGTAAATCCAAAGCCAAATTTTAAGACCATTTTGGTGTTTGCAAATTTTAAAGTAGCTTTTAAAATTGGTAGTTACATTCAGTTTCTCCTATGTTCACCTCTCCCATTTCTCTGTGGAATGTATAAGCTCAAGCAGGATGCTCTCAGTGTCAAACTTTGAGATTGCAAATTTTGAAGTCAATTTAAAGCAACAAAGAATGCTATGAAGTTTTTATGCTAGTATTTGCTAAACGTGTTCTTTTTTCTGCAGATGCTTTCTAACATTCTTTTTTTAAAAAAAAACAGTCTATTCCAAGAATTCTCTTTTGTCCACTCAGTAATAAATCAAAGTCAGTTAAAAAATCAGTGTATAGACTAAAAATTGATGCAACTGGATTACTCTGTACCTTCAGAAAAGCCAGGAAACCAAATGCCAGTGGATTTTGTTTACCTTTTTTTTTTTTCCTGAAAGAAAACCGTATCATCTATCAACGAATAGGAATCTAGTTCTGACCAGGACTACAGACTACATGGCACAGGAAGAGACAGAGACCAAGATAAATATTTTTCAACCTCACTAAAGTCTCTATGAACAAAAACCAATATGACAAAATACTGCTCAGCATTTAACTGATGAGCATTTTGGTTCCAAGCACACAAGTGTGATGCACTTTGGGAAGATGCAATCTCCGGTAACTAAGTGAAACCTGAATCCTATACTGCCTTCGGTTTTGGGAATACCATAAAATGTAATCTTGTACAAAGGATATGACAGTAATTCAGCCTGATGTTATTAGAGGAGATACAGAAATATTTCTCCCTACCAAAAACCCACAATCACCAATAGTAATGATGACTACATGTGATAGACATGAATGTTAACTTATCCCCTAATTATTATGTTTCCAGGTAATATCACTGTGGAGACTGTTTACTCAGGCTGAGTTACATGGCAAATTATGGATCACCTCTGGCAAAGTGAGAATTTTGGCAGATAACTTTCCATCTGAAGGACTTTGCAAAATTGTTTAACCATCCACTGAATGCTTTCCAAAAACCCTGCTAGACTGCACACGTGCAATCTAAGTTTACACTTCAGTTTATTACAAATAGTATGTGCAGAGCATTACAGACATGAAGATTTATTTGAAATCATATCTTTTTTTGTTATCTGGACTATCCACTAGCACTGCCCAACATATTCCATGTTGTGAGGAATACTTTAAAGTGATATCTGGAAAACACATCCTCACTTGCTTGCACATAAAAATATATCTTTTGTTCCAAATCTGTTGCTGACTTGATGTGACTACTGGCAAACGATTAAAATTCATCTTATTTTCTCATTTCCACAGCACAGTGCTTTGTATTCAAAATATTTATGAAGGGACATGGTGGCTGACATCTAAATCTGAAGGAAAATGCATCTCTCAAGTGATTAGTACATCCTACTGCAGTACAGAGGAGATTATTTAGCAAGAAAATAATTAACCTCACTTCCCAGGTAACTGGTTTTAGGTATGGGACGAAAAGAAATCACAAGGACTATTGTAAAATATTCTAATTGTGCATGGATGTACCAAGTCCATCTACCAGATGTGCTTCCAAGTATTCCCCTTACTATTTGTTCATCATATTTTTTGAGGGAAAATGGCTCCAGAAGATAGAAGCCTGTCCATTAGCCAAAAACTTAAACGTTGTAACAGTTGTCTAGGGAGTCATAAGCCAAGTTAAGATAGAAAACCAAACTAGCTCAGAGGCTGAGGAATCTTGGAATCACACAAGACAAAGAAAGACATATTGTGAGATTTGAAAAACACGACATCGTATATGGAAGAGCTCCCATATTTTCTACTTTTTCAAATCCCCAAATGACATCAGCTTTTTTAGAAGTTGAGTTGTTTTCTAAACTTAAGCACAGAGTGTGTTAAAATATAAGCTGAGACAAGGGATGCTTGGGCATGGTGTGCAGACCTCTCCCACAGCATGGTCATTTTTTATGACAGCTGCCCGTTTTTAGGATGTGTTGCTGAATCCAGATGTTTAGCCTCAACATAGGGCCAAAATCCCTGTGGGAACATCCATTATCTTGGTTAGACAGAGCTGATAAACAACGCTGCGATCCTGGAAGTAAGCGGTAAGAGACAGACTCAGGATTACAGCTGTACTGCGCAGATCATGGGACACAGTAATAGACCCCGGCTCTTAGCGGAGACCGGTGGTATTTGATAGTGGGTAGGAAAAACTGACACAGGCTACGCTGGAAGCCAATTTCCAGCTTTGGGTAAAGATCCTACTACAACAAGCTCAAAACAGGGCAGGCGAAGCCCATCCCAAGGAGCCTCTGCTGACTCATAGGTGTTAGTGGTGTCAAACTTAACTGGGATCAAGGAAGAGTTGCAGACATGCAGTGAATCATTCTTCCAGTTTTATTCTAAGCGAAAACTCCCCACTCCCCCAGCCATATTATTAAAGCATAAAGCATTTCAAAAACTGCTTCAAACCAACTTCAAGACAACAAAATGTTTCCTCCCTTGACCCTTCCTTTCCCAGTTGCTTAGAGAAACTACTCTCTTTCTGCCGTTCAGCGTTTTGTTAGGACTTCACCCGTAGCTACTGGGCAAAACAGCAAATACAAGACAAGCACTGAAATTCTTCCCCGGAGATATGTTCCTTTCTTTAAAACAGTTCATTTACATTGCTCAAGGGAGTGGGCTTGTTTTAACTGAGATTGTGACCAAGGGTTTTGTTGCCAGTCTTAGAATATCTAGAATGTGATTGTAAAAAAGTCTGGAGTTTTGACCAAAAAACCAAAAGACCAGATTATATGCAAGTATTCAGGCAGATAATTTTCTATTGAACTCAAAGGATGTTTAGGAACTTAAATAAATTCCTCAGAAACCTAGTGGAACCAGACTCCTCTTGGCTTCCTGTTTGAACTACCATTGCAAATTAGGTGAGTTACCTCTGCTTTAGTAACTCATTTGCAAAATTAAGATAATACTCCTTGTAAAGCTTTTTTTTTTTTCAGTTTAAAAAAAGGACATCTTGTCTTTAACATGCAAAGAACCTCCCAAGAAAATGGCAGTGCAGCAAGTTCAAAAAGTTACATGAAATAGAATTATGCCAAACATATCTGGAAAACAATACACTCAACACCATAATTCTTTTGTTTGTTGTTGACCTGACACTCAAACTGTTCAAACTGATGAAATCAACTGGTAACACAGCCTGAAGTCAGGAAAATAAAGTCAATAGTAAATGTCATTTACTATATGAGAATGTTCTCAATTTCCAAGCTCTGACTGCAACAGTGTAAGCTAGGGCAAATGGAGAATGAGAATTATCCACACAGTCTCATATTTCTGATCACAAAATTTTGTGAAATAAGGTTTTCTTAAATTAGCAACTGTAAGCTCATTAAACTAATTTCTGACACTACAAGGAATGCTTTATTTTTTTCTGTTTTTACTTCTCTGAAGTAGTTGGAAAAGAAAAGATTGTCACTGTTAAGGTCTAGGAGATACCATGAGTTACGGAGCTGAAAGACAGACTTAACTCACCCTGCTAATCATCAAACAGATGGAAAATCTCAACACTCAAATATGGAAGGTGCTGATCATTGAAACAGTGGCTATACAAACAACAAAATCTTCCTGAATTTATCAATGAAATAAGAACATGAACAAGTTTTCCCATCCTCTATGCATTTCTTTAACTCAAAAATTAAAGCAGTCCCTCTAAACACTTTAAAGAGACCTCTTAATTTCTTCCTACATTGGCTTACTAAACATGAGGATGTTGCCACCTCAGTGTTTTATATTTGACTCCCTTTGCTTACTATTTTCCCACTTGACATTTCCTCTGTCTCATGTCCCATCTGGCTGCAATGAAGGTATTCCAGGGCTTTGTATGCCTTTTCAACTCCAGCCTCTTATTCAAAATCCTGCTTATGCAGCTCTACAAAGCTGTTAGGTATTTACTGTCCTGACAGCTTCACTATTACCTTCCCATGCAGGGTTTTGTTCATTGATTTTGTTGAAAATGAAATTGGAGGTAGGTAGTGATAGAAAACATTTATTTTATCTGTTTTGTAGTAGTCCACTGTGGTGTAATGGACTAGCAAGATCCTGGAACAGAACAATTCTGTGGATGAAGCCCACCCTTCTGTGTTGCTATACTGTTACATATTAGTGCATATGTACTTTCAATATTTGTTCAGAGATGGTGTCTCAATACATATTAAAACACATCTCAGAAGATGTGTAATGGGAGGTCTTCAGAGTTAAAGGAAAGGACCGTGTCTCTGTCCTTTCATACTGCAGGATGGACCCACCAAACAGGGCTTTCAAGTCAGCAGCTCTCCTGCCCTTGAAGCAACACGAGGACTGGCTCTAGCTACACACTCTGATCTCTCATTAGACAGCCACAGGATCCACTGGCTGTTTCAGATCCTGTATTTTCCCCTATAACATTTTGGCTGGCTCAGTTGTCAGGACATGCTTGAGTGGGATCTGCAAGGGGCTCAAGCATATCCAAACCTTCCATTCTGTGCTTGATGAGCCCCTGAGATTACCGGCAGACCTGATTTCTGGTTAATTCCAGGCTCTTTTGAGGAAGCTTTCCTACTCTGCAAGTGTCTTGAGACATGAAACTCCCCAAACTATACTCCAAATCTCTTCCATTGTTATTCTCTCTCTATTTTAAGGGGTAAATGCAGCATTTTAAGATATGTAGAATAAATGCTTTCCTGGGTATTTTGCAGTGTTGCGGGAAGAGTAAAGCAGGCACTAACATAACTTCTCATTGTTGCCATTTGATTGTAAGCATTAAACCTTTTTTTTTTTGGCAATAGCTTTCAGATGGTGTTGTGCAACTTCATCTCCCCACAGAAAGACTGTCCAAACATTTCCAGGCAGTCAAGGAATACTGTGAAGCTTTAGTTTCTTCAAAGTGTTATGGGCTCATTTTTAAAATAGCTTTGAACCTTCATCCATTTACCAAAATCTTGAATCTTACCGTGCATTTACTCACCGTCTCTTCCAATAGCCTATTCCATGCATGACTTACCTTGCTGATAGGGATGTCTTTGCTCTTTAGCCCAGAGTCATTTACAGAGAGAAAAGATTACTCCACTCTCCACTGCATCAGCGTTTCATATTTTGAGAAAACTGAAGTCCCACTAAGACTTCCCTTCTCCTGGCTAAACATGAGTAAGTTCATTTCCTTTCTTCATAGACTATATTTTCTAGGTTTTTGATCTTGTGCTGTCTTCTTCTCTGGGTTCTTTCCAAACAGTTATGTCCTTCTTAATGTACAGTACCCTCAGCTAGACACAGAGCTCCAGACGAGGTTATGTTGTAATTGAATGGTTAGATTTTTCCATCTGTGTGTTTTAAAGGTTTTTGTCTTGTTATACAACCCAGTTCTTGCTTTCCGTGTAGCAGCACTATAACATTGTTGACTCATGTTCTGCTTGTAGTTCCCTTCCTACTGACAAGTTGCCGAGCAAGTTGCTACTCCTCAGTGACTGCGAACCTCATACTTGCCCCTGTTGAAAGGTTTTTGGTTTTGTTTCCACAAGAGATCTGCAATGTGACCGAATCACTTTGAATTCTAACCTTGTCCTTCTTCCCAGTCTGGCATCATCTGCAAATTTAACACAATACTTTATTCTATCATCAGGTCATTAATGAAATTGTTGCATAGTACCAGACTCCAATTAAACTGTGGTGAAACCCTACATGATGCACCCCTTTGCTTTGACAGCAGACATAGATGACCGCTTTGAGTATGGTTTTCTAGAATATTTTCTCCCATGGGGTATTCATTTCATCTCTTATTTTTTTTCCTTTCTTATTTGTGAACTTTTGCTTTGTTACAGGAGGAAATCAAACCTGCTTGACAGCTAAGAAGAGAGTAAGGTAGCTGTGGTGGGCCATGCTCAGGGAGAACGCTACAGAAGAACTGTCCGGATGGGTATTTTAAATCAGAATTAGATTAAATTCCTCACAGGAAGTAAAGTATCACTGAGCTCTAGCTCAGTGGTTGCAGAAGGTCAGTTCTCACTGAATCAAGAAGAAATCAAGAAGATTTTATTGACTGATTGTACAGAAACAAGGGGAGGCTATTGTGCAACGTGAGATAGGCCATGGCTCGCAGTAAAAAAGGAGAAGGTAAGTTCTCTGGCAGTCATATGCGTAACATTTATATTTGTGTATTTTATATGTATGCATGAGCCAAAATGAAAGCAACAGATGCATTTGAGATGCTGGTGGCTGTTGCGGCACAAATAGGTCAAGAAAAAAACAAACCCTAAACCCCAAAAATTCAAGATGTGTTTACTCAGTAGTAAATAAAGGAAGCACATCTGCTTTGAAAAGGTTTTCTTTCTTTTTTATTGTAAGAAAACCCCAAAGAAACCCAAAAGCATAACTCTTCAAACATTTTGTCAGAACTGATGCTTAATTGGGCAAGGAGAATGTTCCCAGGGCTTCATTAACCACAAGCCAAATTAAAAAAGCAAAAATGCAGAGTGGGCTGATTCTTTGTCGTGTTTGAGTGCTCTTTATTTGAAGCATTCTTTCCTCACTCGTTCACATTAAAGGCGCCTGTTACAAGAGACCTCTAGAATATGGAAAAATATGCCTGTTTTAAGCTACAATGAGGAACTTTCTCACCTTTTCTAGGGATCAGGAACGCATTTCTTGGAACACCAGGGCGAGACCCCTGCTATTACAATTAGTCCTTTTGTTACTGCACTTCTATTTTACAAATAGAGATTGTTCCATCCTAAAGTAGTCACGTTCTTTTACTTCCTGCTGCTCCTGTTAGAAGGATATTGCAAGACCTCACTCTTCCAATAGCTGGACACCTACTTTCCAGATTAAATTTATTCATGATTAGCTTATACTTCTTTGCTTTATTTTGTAATAGAGCTCCCGCTCAGTTTCCACTCATAACAATTTGCTACTCTTCTTGCCGTGCCTATCTTCTCCTGTTTCCACTTTGGCCTTACCAGGAACTGATATCCAATGAAGTAAACCAATGGGGAAAGCCACAAGGGTTGTGCTGGGCTCTTGCAAGTCCTGGACATAACATTAACTGAGCAATGTCTGACTCAGTGAAGTGAAGCATTCAACCTAGCACTGATTATCCTTCCCACCAGTGCCAGCCACTCAAGCTGTATCCCAGAAGTTTGTCCAGCTTGGTTAAAATTTCTGGGAAGGGAAGGTTTCCTCCTTTGTCTGTCCAAGTCCACAGTTCTAAGAGGGGGAAACAGAAGCAGAAATCAATTTTAGCAGAGGAATGATAGAAGTTGTATTTATTTCTGGCTCTGTGAATTTTCCTACACAGGATTCATATATCGTATGCTACAATCGTGACTACTGTGTATTAGCAACCTTCTGTAGTCTGCTCTTTCTAAAAAAATAACTCCTTGGATCAACAGGGAGAATCTGAAGGTCTTTGCTAACCCTCCACGAGACATCCTTTCATTGGGCAACTAACTGGAACAATGATGTGAAATCAGGGGAAAGCGTGACTCAAAGGTAGAGGAAGTCTTTGAATATCTCTCTCACAGCACATTGCGCTCTAACACTTGCTTCTGTGGAGACACCCAGCTCAAGTCCAATGGCAAAATAGAGTACAAAACCTGGTACAGGGCCAGACTGAGCAGTCTGCCCGGCAGGAAGGGTCAGGGAGGTCACTGAGAAGAAGGGGCCACCCTTGGAGGCTTTCAAGATACTACCAGCCTGAATTCAGCACCAATCCTGCTTTGAACTGGAGTTTGGGCTAAAGACTTCTCATGGTCCCTTCCTACCTGAAGGACACTACGAGTCCAGCACACAGAAATCATAGAAGGGTAATTTAATCCACAAAAAGGTCACTGCCTAACATTTGCCATATACAAAAAATGATAAACATCAGCAACTAACAAACCTTGCAAATGAGAATGGGTAATGAACGACACAACACTAGAAATGTGGAAAGGAAAATGAGACAACCATGATTACTTCTGAGCAAGTACCAGGCACTGGAAAATCTAATCATGCGGAAGAACTATATAAAATAAGTTTGATTCTGCCTTCTGTTATACAAAATATGCCTTCAGAGCCTCCTACTGAGATTCTGGCAGTCATTGTTCCTGGACATCATCTATTGGAAAATGATTGATTCTTCTTTGACACAGCATCAGTGCATCTTTGGAAGTTAAGTTTCCTTATGCTTGGCAAGGAGTTTCAGTTATTAAGGATGGAAACATTAGAATGCAAATGTTTAGTTCTCTATTTTATGACTACATTGTCAAGTGACAGATTTGTGCAAGATTAGAGACCTGTTACCACTGGCTATTTATAAGCCTGGAAAAGCAGTTCTTTTTCTTGCAGTCCTATTTTTTTTGCCAAATTATCTAACAGAATGTTTCTTGATTCCAGGACTCCTCCAAAAAGTTCTTTGCGCTCATAACATTGAAGGCAGGGATGTTAAAAAGATTATTAAATATCATAGAGGAACAAGTAGAATGGATACTGTCATTGCTGATCTCACACACCGTATCATCAATTTGCAATCTAAGAGTTTAATCATTTTGACACAGAAGCATTTAAAAATAAATTATTCCAGTATTATTCCTTCATTTCATGCAATATATTATTTTAATCAGGAAGCTCATATTAATAGGTAGCATATATAGAGGCCATTGATTAAGTATGTAGCATGCTGCTACAATGTGCTTCACTACAACAAGTAGTGAATACAAGTGCATTTGTAAAACTGCTCCACTTTGCAAATCTCATACTAATGCCCCTTCAAGCAGAATGAGGTCTTTTTTGTTCTGTATTTACTTAATAAATTCACCTGGGTAAACATACAAGGCATTACTGTGTAATGAGGCAAAATTGCTTCTCTCAAACAAAATGTAAACAAGTAAATAAAAAAAAGTTCATAAAATGTGTTCCTTCTTGAAATTAAATATGACTCCATTGCATATCCTTGCTTTTTCTGGCAAAACCTGTGGTCTACAATAATATGGTGCCTTTAAGCTTCACACACTCACATTGCATATTCACTGCTGACTACAAGTTGCTTCAATTTCTTTTGCAGGGAGTATTTAAGTATTTGTTCTGAAGTTCTTATTTTTGAGAGAAAGATCTTTATATTTCCATTTTCGCTCAAACTTCACTTGACAGGTCTCAGTTACTGCTCTTTCTCTCCCAAAAGTCACTTGCATCCTGTTTGTATCCCCACAGTCCCAGCTCAGCCCAGCAGCCTCCTTGGGCCAGTGCTGCTCTTTGCTTCGCTGGTGTGATGTGCCCTGCTAGGACCCCATGCACAATGCAGTTTGGGGACAGAGGATGTCCTGCTTTAGGGAAGGTCTGACTGTACATGGTGCAGGGACTGAAGGACATTTTCCATTTTGAAGTATGGCCAAGGGAGACCAGTACTGCCAGCCGTTTCCTAGGTATGAGCCCAGGTACACCTCTCACAGCACCTTGGGGCTATGGTTATATCAGAGACTCAGTCTTCACGTGTTGGTTGCTCTTAATCCTGGCAGCAGAGAAAGGACTGAACACGAAACCCAACAACTGGCCAAGTATTTCCAAACAAAGGGCAAGAATAAGTACCACATGCATTAAAATTCACAAATGACAATTTTGTAGGTCTTCTGCGAGCGTTGCTGAGGCTTTTTTGAACATTTGTTTCTGGAAAAACTTGACGACTTTGGAAAGGTGTTATTCCACTAAACGCAATGGTTTCATTCTGGTTTCCTTTACCAGCTCTCAGTCCTTAAACAAACCTCGCTATTGGACTATTGCAAATTAGGCTTCCTTAACTACTCCTGTACTGAAAACCTGCCAGAAGTCTCTCTCACTTACTCAGGTCAAACACTATATTGCCCCAATTGCAACTTTTCCAAGTTTTTTCCCTCATTAGTCACTGCTGTTTTTTACCCCAGGCCTTTTCCAGTCTAATTCTCATGACATCCTTCTGAGCTGGCAGTTGGAGATCCTTCCAAATGTTTTGTATTCCTGGTTTGTTCCCCACAAACTACTTGCTTGCATCATCACATGCTGCAGGACAGAGAGAAGTGTCTTGCCATAAGCTTCTGGCACCTCAGCCTTCCTGGGTCACCAGAACTGCTTACAGAAAAAAATATGAAGTTTACAATAGCACAGAGCAAAAGACCTTGAATAATTCAGTTATGACAGGGCTCTGTGTTTAGTTCACTTGATTTCTAGGACGTGCATGCTTTATGGCTGTTGAGCAAACTTCTAGGGTTAATGGAGACATGCCTACATGGATCATTTGGGGCCAACAGCAGTAATGACTTCTTCACATGACTGTGCTTGCTTCATGACCGCTGCCATCATGTCTTGTCTTCTAACTACAGCTTGGCTTATCCTTATGACATTAATTACACAATAAAAATTGTCTTGGAAACTATTTCTTTAGCTGTAAAATGCATGTGTACAAATTTTAGAAGTGCAATTGGAACTTTTTTCGTTCCTGTTAGAGCCTAGTTAGATATCCAAAGAAATTTCAGAAGTTTTTAGAAAACCTTAATTATAAGATAGAAAACTCTTCCACAGCTCAGACAAACACATATCTCAATAAAGTGTTTGTTTAAAGGAAGGTGATAGTGTTGCTGTAGATATGTTGTTGGCACCTGGAGAATGGATAAAAGTTTCAGTCATAAATAACATAAAGATTTCATCCTCCAGCAGAAATACTGCCACTTTTTCAAGTAAAACCAGATCCACCATAAAAATCATATCTTCTCACTTATTCATAAAGTTTGATTTACAGGAACTGCTGTGCTTGGTGTTAGTCATTCTGATTGTGTCCTGGTGTTTTCTTCATATATTGCTAACATTATTTCACTCTGTGGCAAAAAAAAAGGGGGTGTAACATTTTTATTGGTCTTTCTCTCATTTATTGAGTAAGAGCTGCTTTAAATTAGTTCCTTGAAGTCATACTCTTCATCATGAGAGTATTTAAATAAAATGCATTTAAATAAATTAACTATTAACTTTGTCAGTCCAGCTCATTACCTCTCCTTTTCTCTGTATCCAGATATCAAATGAGAAATGTGTAAAATAGAAACAGAATTAATAATGCTTTGTCACCATCCTTCTTTCAATTCCATATTGAAATTCTACATTTCTCCATCATTTCTTCCATTTGGTAAAGACTTCTAGGGATAATATTTGATTTGATAATAATTTGAGGGACTAAGCAGGTTGATATTGTCTCAATAGGAGATTTTAGTACGACAATGTCAGTAGCCTGACAGTAATCAATATGTGGAAATCTTATTTTTCCTACCTCTTCTTCCCAGAAGGTGTAAGGAAGAGTTTCATCTTAGGTAGGTTCCCGGTAGTCTGAGCCTTATTCTTGTCATGTGCTGTTGAAGAAATCAGCACATATTTAATTCCTCACCAGACAGTTTGGAAAGACAAGACTATTAAAAACAGTGCCCCAAGGAAATGGGATGTTTTGGAATTTCTAGAAAAGGATGGTGGTTTAATCCGAATAGTTTTGCTGCTGATTGATGGCATGAAATTTGGGCAGCATCTGTTTTATTGCATCACCATTACTGGACATCACGTGACATGATAAGACTGACCCACCCTGAAATGACTAATCGAGTGGGATGTTTGAAAAGGCTTTTTCTTTTTTACAACCCTCAATTAGAGAAACCACATTTTCCAGGGAAAAAACAGTAACTTTTAAGCGTGTGTGAATATGTATGTGTGTTGTGTTTTTTGTTTTGTTTTCAACAAAGGCTCTCCTGCCCACTAAAGAATTTGGTCAGAGAGGCTTTTTTCTCTCTCTCTCTCTCTCTTTTTTTTTTTAATGTAGTGAATCAACATGAATCACCCAGTTTTAACCAACATCTTCATAGTTTGAAGCAATAAGTAAGACCTATTCTCTGAATAAGGCAAAATTGGATTTCCTGGCTCATGTAGTTTACTGCCCCATTTGCCCTGAGCTATACAACGACATTACTTTCCCCCCTCCCAGCTATGTCTATTGGAATTGTAGCTACTCACTTTCCTGAGAATATTCTTGGTTCATCAGCTAATATTTAAATATTAAAAAATTGAGAGAGACTTTGCAATTTTATGCCAAAATGGAAAGGTGCAAGGAAACCGCAGACTGGAACATGAGAACTTGATGTTCCTCATACTGAGGCCCCTCTGCATCTTTCAGCACTGAGGCCATGGGTGGTTTCTAGAAATAATATTGTGTTTTTAGCTGTGTGTTGCTACAGAAAGGTTTTCAGAACTACCTGTTTATGATAAAGTCCTGAGCAAAAAGTGTCCGTCTTTTTTCCTCACCTCCTGAACTCCAGGTTTATACTCTGTGGAAGGTCTATTTCACATTGTACCTTTTGTTTCTTTGCATCATATATCATTTTAGATGTTCTCATACCCCTTCAGTCGTTGTGCAAGAGTCTTTGGCTCTTTAAGGTCGCAGGAATGACGTACCACAATTGAAGTGGAGGGGTCAGCTTTCTGCTGTGTAAATTACATTGAAAAGACACCTTCCCTGTCACTGCTTTCCAGGCCTGTACAATAACTATTCTTGCAACCCGTCTGTCTAGGCTGGATAGAGCCTTGGGTAGACCTAGGAAACAGCTGCTGATCCAAGGGTTGGTCTGCAGAGTTTGGGGGAGATGGCTACCCACCGGGAAGCCTACAGGAAGCTCCCCATCTTTCACAGAAGCTGAGAGATCAGATACCAGATGTGGAAGGATTCAAAGCCACTTAAATTCCATGTATCTCTGCCTTTTAGGAAGTTGCTTTTGAACTGGAAAACAGTAATATCATAGAGAAGTTTGGGAGTGAAATATCCTCTCTATACAACGTAGTTCGCAGCCATGGCACTAGTATTAAGAGATCAAGTATCTTCTGCAGACCCTTTGTGGTACTGCAGTTTCTTCAATGCCTCTGGAAACCTCCTTCTCCAACTGCTGACAAAAAAGGACTGGAACTGAGGCTGCCACTACTGCTTTTTGCCAAAGTCCAAGCAAGCTGCTGCAGGCAAATCCTGGGGTTAAAAAAAAAAAAAAAAAAAAGTGAAATGTAAGAGGCAGTTCAAACAGCACAACTAAGGCCTCCAAAGTTTGTATTCCCTTCAGGTATATGTTCTAAAACATTAGAGACGGGTTGTGGTTTCTAGCCTGTAGCAAACTGGTGGATTTGAGCTGCCTTCAGGGCCTCCACAGGCTGTCAAAAGAAAACAAATGGTTGCTGCTGTGGCTGCAGCCCAGGGAATCCCTTGGGCCATTGGTCACGTTCCTCACGCCTCTGGCTTCAAACATAAACAAAACACTGCGAGGAGTGTCATATGGCATCAACTCTCAACCCAAAGAGCTGAAGGGAGGCAGGTCCAATGCAAGTGGCCTTGTCTGTTACAGGAAGCACCCCAGATTGCTGATGAACGTGACTGCCCATCTGCTAAAATTCCTGTTAGTTTAAGGAGTTTCCCTGCTGACTACAACAGCTCCTTTTGGAGCCAGAAAGTCAGGGCTACCAGGGCATACAGAAAGTGATGGTCACCCTTTACCACCTCCTGTTCCGGCTATGGTTATTTCTCCCTTCCCTGCACCTGCCTTGTTACTTGGCACGCCCCCTGCTGCATGTTTCTAGAGAACTAATGTGGCAGAAATATGTGCATGTGTTCTGCCATTTCACCCCGAGAAAGACATTATCTTTCTGTCTGCCCTTCTACTTTGGAATTTGATACTTTGTCAGAAGAAACTGGACTGGTTTGAAGTTGGGAGTTTTAAGGAAGCAATCAGTTAATATGGCCCAAGTCTTTGGTAGTTTATGAAATCTACCAAAGTCTAGACAAACAACCAAAGATCCCAAAACAAGCCAAACAAACCAAAGACCCCAAAACAAGCAGCAGTACCCCGTTAAAAATGTCTGGTGTATTTAGCAATTAGCAAAGCTGTTCCCTCCCGTCTTCCATTTCCTCTCTTGAAACCGTGCCATAGCTGTGAACATAGCTGGAAGGTTATAGAGAATTTAGGGAACACTATGCAACTCCTTAGGAGAGGTATGTTCTCTCCTTGCTTTAAAATCCCCAAGTGAGCTGACTTCAAAACCTTCAGAGGATGGTTCAAGGTTTTAGAACAATCCAAAGACCAAGTCACGCCTTAGCACATCCCCTCCACAGCCAAAGCTTCCAGAGCTCATGGTCACCTCCCTCTCCGCCTGCTGCACCTGGATCCTTCTGAACCACTTCAACAGGCCTAGCACGGGCTGTCACTGGGCTGCGCTGGTGCTGGTGGTAATGGCTATCTCGTCTCTAGATGCAACTCAACATCTGTTCCCCTCTCCTCTTGGGACAGGGAGATACTGTAGCTAATATGCTCTCCCATAATTATCAGCTTTTGGCTTTCCTCTGCATTAGGACACCAAAATAGGTGAAAAACAGGTATGAAAAAATTACTCCTTTATGTTCTTGTAAAAATCTGGCAATTATTTGGAAATGCTGAGAGTATTTTTGTGCTGGCTTTACAGTTTGTTCTTTACCACAAATTTCCTATGGCTATAAAGGCCATACTAACATGTAATTAACATGATTTTCATCCTTTAGGGACATTAATCAGTTGGTTATGGTGGCTTTTATACCCCTTTTCATAGCCGCATTTTAATGTTCACTCATAAGTTTGGTTCCTGAGTCAGATCCATAGTTCATATCTTATCTTGATAGATTCATGTTTCCTCTGGCTATCCAGTACCTTGCCAGCTCTGAGTATGCAGGTAGTTACTGTACACACACCCAAAAAAACATAGAGCAAAACTTAGGATAAGCACAGAGAAAATTCAGCATGGCTGTTGTTGAATGACCAATTTATGAAAAATATGTGACAATTATGAATGTTTTTATATCAGTTTTCAAGGTGCACTAAAATGACAAGATGCCAATGGGACAGTTCATCAGATATCATGGTTTTATTCCTCAGCACAGGCAACCTGATTATGCTGTTGGGATGGAGCTTCATAGCTGCACCTCTTCGGTGGAGACAAACGGTGGTCATGGACAAAGAGGAAGGCAAAATCTTCCTTGCACTGTGAGTATCTACACATCATTCTGTGCTTTAAGATATTCATGGAAAACAGAGACTGGACTGTTTTTTCCATTGTTCATTTGACATAACTACCATTTTCATTTAAGGAAGAAGACTGATGATGACTTGCTTAAGTATCTACTCAAAAATGTCACCGTTTAAGAACACATAGTAAAGTTTTGTTGTTTTTTTTTTTACCAGAAACCAATGAGCAAATTGTGCATTTGCACATAGCAAATAAAACAATGGAATTCAATTTAAAATGTCCCTTGGAAGAACATCGCCAGAGCTTTTTAAGTTGTAAGTGAAAAATGTAAAAGGATTTTGACATTAGAATCATCATGAGGATGAGCAAGTTTTACGTGGTGGGAGTGCCTATAATAAGAGCCTTACTGTCCATTGGTTTGGACATGATGGACGCTTGTGAGCAGCAGGAGCTGTGAACCTTGAACAGATGGACGGTCTTTGAAGAGTCACAAATCCCTTTCTGCAGGGAAAGTTTTACTGAAAGATAGAGCGGGAGGGATGTTGCAGCAATACAAAGGAAGGTTACATACTCATCTTCCTCAACAGTCCTTGCTCAGAAATGCTGATGCAAATTGTCCAGAATATCTATAGATAATACAGCTAAAGTAAGATTTTTGACAATATATCATTAGCTTTGCCTTTTTTTTTTTTTAAGGGATGATTTTTTACTCTGCCCTGATATGTGAGGCCATTACTTCAGTGGATCTAGTAACACAGCTAGCTCTGCCAGGTCAACCTGGAAGCACTGAAAGAAAAGAACTGAAACCTGTTTCCCAAACAAGCCTGGATGAATAAAACCCATGGGAAGACAGAATATTAGAAAACAAAACATGAAAGCACTAGACTGATCAGTCAGTATAAACAGCTAGCACCCACAAGCCAGTGACATTGTCTAAGAGTCTACAAAACTGTTTCATATATTCTGGTCTGAGACACATCCTGCCTTACCCTCCAAACTTTGATATACAAGCTGACTCATACTAACTAGAATTAAAATATCAGGTAATATATGACTACAGGGTGAGTGATCTTTCCTCTTTCCTCCTTCTCCCTGCCTTTCTTCCCTCCTGCGTCCAAGAGGTTAGCTGATTAGAGACCTGTAGTGCCAAATATATCATGACAACTGCTGCTACAATAAATTAAAAGATTTACTGACAGTAGTGTAAGCCAGCAACTCTTATTCAATTTCTCAGTGTCATTATTTGGAATGAACAATAACTCAGCAAGAGGGTCATGCAGTTCCTTTTGTTAATAAATCTATTAAAGCTCAGACATCGGGAGCCCTGTCCTCTATCCACATTCTTTTTTTTTTTTTTTTGATATATGAAGATGAGATCTCTGACATCCAGGGGGAGAAGTATTGATGTATTAATAAAAGAGAAACTCACAGAAGCATCAAAGTGACCTAAGATATTTTTATCTCTTCAGTTCTAGAGTCATTACCTGGTGTGGGGAAAAATCACTTCTCCACACAGCCCATCTCCTCACAGACCCTTCGTAAAGGGTCGGTGATCCCCACAAGCCTATTTTTCCTGCCTAATGTGGAAGTCCCGCAGCATATAGTTTTGTGACTGGTAAAAGGACTAAGCACACCCTGGCTGGGTTTGATCCCACGTTGCTTTTAAACATAGCTTACTACTGAAGCAGCAGACAACACTAGAAAGCTGCATCATCTAACTTTGACTGTGGTCCAACAGGTGGAAGGGATATTAAAAGAAAGGCTACAGTGAACAGAGGTTTCATCTTCTTGTACAAACATAAGGGTACACTGGAGCATGTGGTGTTGATGATACTGCGGGGACAAAGCACAAACTACTTGGGCCATTAAAAACCCACATCCCAGACTATGCCACATGGCAGCACAGAAGAAAAGCCAAACATTTCTTGCTTACACAAACCAATTAAATTATTTTTAGCTTCTACCAAAACAAAAAACACACCAAAGAGGCAGTCACACTGGTCACTAAGACAATAAGTATTTCTAAAATTAATCTTGAAATTCTCTAAATACATGCAGCCCCCTTCCTCCACCTCCCAAAAGGAAAATCATAGTAATCATTAGAGTGTCTGCATTTATGACTAAAGCTCATGAAACCAAGATTTACATTAAAGGCTAACTTTTTTCCTGTTCATTTTAATGTGTAATGTGTAATTGCTGCTCTTTCTTCCAATAAAATTATCTAGATAGCCATTTTCTGTGGTTACATATTTAGCAAAGCAAGGTAATGAATCCTCTGAGTTCCTTGTTCCCTATGTTGCTTTCACCAAGCACGATAAATTGAGATGCTAGATCTTCTACAGTCTTCAGACCCCCTTGGCTTCATTGGAGCAATTCCTGTACCTCAGACAGTTGCCCAAGACTTACATCGCTCTCCCCTTTCCCTTTCCTTTACCATGAAGTAATTTTACCTTCAGGCCTTTCTTTAAGATTATTACGCAGGAAAAAGGCGCAGAAAATAAAGCCAAGCTTATGCTGTATATAGCCTGTTTTCATGAGAAACAATCTGTGTGCCTTTGTGTGTGTGTGCATATAAGTCTTGCCAAAAACACATCCTTTTTTTTTTTTTTGTTGTTGTTAATTATTCAAAATCTCTTTAAAAATCAAACCCAAACCTTTGCAACTAATGCCCACATGTTATTTTCTTCCAGAACTGCTGACTTAAGGCTTAACTGATCTCCTTGGCCTTGCAGGGGACTGTGAGGTGGTCTGAGGGGAGGCAGAGCAGCAGCTCCTCTCAAGGAGCCCGGGCAGTTGTCAACGTCTCTGCGTCCTGCTGAGGCCCGGCCACCTCCTGGAGGAGCCTGCGTAGAGCTGAGGGGAAAGGTGGCTCTACTCATATCTAATTCACGTCCCAGTGCTTCCATATTTTAGGACTTTTCAGTTAAAAACAGCTGAATTCTTAAAGGTGAGAAAATGTGGACATTTATATCCCTGTGGGGAAAACCATAGGCATCTCTGCTGTGCATGACATGCCCGGACTGGATGGTCCTAATTAGAGGCTATAGCCTTAGACTACAGAAATGCTAGACAAGGAAGTTTATTTTTTTTTCAAAAGGAGGAGACTCTGTTTAGGGAGCCTTTATTTATTATGTGGCAAGGACTCTGTGTGGATCCTGCAAGTCACTGCAGCCTCTTTAAACGAGTCAGTCACTGAAACAGGCTGCCGTGAGGTCCACCCCGGCTGGCATGGCTAGAGAGTCACTGCACGCGAGCCAGGCTTCTGCAAACACACTCAGCAGGCAAAACGGGCACCTATGGTGAAAAATAGCAGCGAGTGGGGAGCCCTTTAGTGGGAAGACTGAGCAGTGGCAGGTCTGTATGGCCTGTGGAGAACCTCTCACCCCAAAGCAGTGCAACCAGGTCAAAAAAGAAGACCTCAAAGCCGTATGTTCACCCGAATTGGGCTTCTCTGGGTGGGATCACAAACATGGTAGGAAGCAGTTGGCGGAAGGATAGCTGTTGAGCAGTTCAGTCAGCTGTAATCTTCTCTGCTCTGGTATCACTGGAAGGGCTTTTTTGTCTTCCCCTTTTCTGCTCCTACAATGAAGTTCTGTGTTAAACTCTTTGCTAAGAAAAAGTAGTTCATTAAGTGCCTAGAGTTAAGAGTTAAATGAGGCTTTCCATATTTCTGAGTAGGTGCGTGAGTTGGGTTTTGAGCTCCTTGGCAGCTGACTCAATGTCTGACAGAAGGCCTACATAAAGGCTGGTCCACAAGCAGCCGTCTCTAAAATTCCCTTAAATATCACATGGGATTCATAATGCCATCCCACACAATCTCTATATCATCTCCTGCTCCTACATTTTTATGAGCCAAGGCTTGGAAAAAAAAACCCACCGACCTGTTACAAGTCCTCGTGTGCTCCTGCTCCTGACACAGCAGCAGTGTCTTACGCAGTCCCCTGCCTTGGGACGCCTCTCTTTGTGCAACTGGATGAGTCTCACAGGCTCAGCTCTGCATCCATGCAAAATCACATGCAGCTTTCTAGTCCTACAGCCAAGAGACCTCTGAGGTGCTCAGGGGATCTTTGGTTCTTGGGGGTCTTTTTTTTCTCAATTTCTTCATGAGAAATGGATGTAGGTTGTTCCTGTGATCATCAAATGGAAGAGGGGCCAGAATTCAAGTACACATCCAGCTATACATGGTGTCACGTGGTCTTTTCACTGCTGATGATGCCGGCTCCTAATTTTTCTACTTTCTTCTTTCTTGGCTGGCAGTTCCTTTCCTCGGTGGTACTGGTATGCTTTTGAATTTGAATATCATACTTGGCTTCTCGGATGCTTTGCAGTGGCAGTACTTGCTTTTTCAAATTACAGGGTTTTAGCTATTATGAGAACACTTTGAATAAAGGAAGTCCTTTCTGGCAGCAAAGAAAACATGGCAAGTTTACTGCATGACACATAACACACATAACCGCTGTACATAATGCCACTGGTTAGAAGACTATACAAGTCTTCAAACTCTTGGATTCCCTTTTAAAATTCCAGTTTAGAATTCTATTTTGTCAGATCAATGTCTTGAAATCTAATTTCATGGAAGCTGAACAGTCACATCCTTAGCAAAGGATCACAGAAGATCACAAAGCCTAATAGTCAGTCCCGTGTATATACTACAAGGATCTATATAAGACAAGGTTTAAAAGAAAAGCTAATGATACTTAGTCAATTATTTTACTGTATTTATTCCTTCAGGATTTTCATTTTAGCTGTGCTTATCTACTGAAATTTACTTCAGTAATTCTGAAGTCTCCATTCAGTTTATGCCTCAATTTGCTCTAGATTCTCATCCTTACTACTCGTATTGATGACTCCAAGGTAATGGAATTTCTGGTTTAATTAAAACAAATAATTCTGAAGGTAGAAATTATTCTGAAGATGCGCAGTTTCATGGCTTACATCTGCCAAAATTTAATAAAAACTCTGTCTTCCCACCCCATCCTTCAAAATTCCCCTCTGTCTGGTGAGTCATTTCAGAAAAAAAAATCTTGTTTGGTAAAGCGATTTTTTTATCTATCTGAGTGAGCAACTTCCTAAGCCATGTCTGTCTAGAGAAAACACAGGACATTTCAGTGGGTCTGTTTCACAGATTTTACTCTATAAGTCTGTTGAAGAACTTTATTATTCCCATATTTCATTATACAAAATATCTCCATTGTACAAGGCTTTACAGAGTATCAGAATGATTTTTATTAGTTTAATGATTTTAAATTAACCCCCTTATGCTGATTCCATAATACTATCTTTCATCACCGAGTTACATTTCTTGTAGAAAAGATAAAAATTTTCCATTCTGTGCCATTTAACAAGAAAATGGCTGAGTCATCCACAGCAATGTTTAATATTTTAGATTGTAGGAAAATGAAAAATATTAATGTATTTTATGCTTGAAAAAATATAATATGCTAAGGAAGAGGTTATGCTGCACACTCTACAGTACATACAACCCATAAGAACAATGTGAATGCATAGCCTTCCTTTGTGACCAAACATCCTTTCAGAAATGTTTTTCAGCCACAAGTAATTATACTGTTTCAAAACCCACTTTGACCACTGGAAAACAAATACATTTATTTTATGCATAATCATTGTAACAAGACCCTACATCCACATCATGGCATTTTGTTCTGGTTTCCTCCACAGGAAAGATTGGCAGAGGCCCAGTCCATCTAGAAAGGGTTAAGGTGTGCAAGTGGTTGGTTAATTAAACTTCATGGAAATTACAAGCATATAATTAAGACACATAAACTGTAAGCCTGCATTTAGAATGCAAAAGGAAAATTCCTGTTTTTCTCACTGCAATGTTTCCTATGTTTGCAGTAACTGACTTAATCAGTTGTTTACATAAATTCTCCAGAATGAAATGATTTGAGGTTCTTTATCTTGCGCCTCAAAAAAATAAAAAGAAATAGATTGGTATTTAATTACTTTAATATACAAAACTGATGATGCTCTTTTCAG
Source organism: Crypturellus tataupa (assembly GCA_034781795.1). Classification (NCBI taxonomy): domain Eukaryota; kingdom Metazoa; phylum Chordata; class Aves; order Tinamiformes; family Tinamidae; genus Crypturellus; species Crypturellus tataupa. The sequence goes on from JAWLRI010000262.1 coordinate 5,175,641, forward strand.
CAGGGACAAACCTAAAAACAGTACTAATGAATTTCAGGTGTGATAGTTGTTTTTCACTCATAGGTTTCTTGAGAAAAGAAGAAAACTCAGATTTCTGTCCTCAAATGCTAAGACATAACACATTCAAGATAGCAGCCAAACCAGCAGTGGACAACATACAGCTCTTAAGATGAAAGGGCACAGAGAACTGGATCTGGAGAACTGGCTTAAAAGCTTCAGCAGTGAAGACCTGGACAGGATTTAGAGACAGAACAAATTGAAACTCCCTATCAGAGTTCAGATCTATTAGAACTGAGTCCTGCCAACATTTCTTTAGGGATTTAAAGCACAGAAGATCTGCTAGAAAAGAAGCTGCTAGAAATTAGGTAAATCAGAATCTTCATCATCAGAGAAGATGTGACACATAGAATCAGTCTTGGAAGGATTTACTACTCATCGCCAGTGGGCATTCTTTGATCAAGTTACTTATGTTAGGAACAAGCATTCTTTAACTTGGGCCAGGAAGGCCAAAAATAAGCTCCTTGGGACTGTAAACAGCCATGGGCTTGCTCCATTTAGTTAGTGGTACTCCTGTGAAACCCATAATTTGACCATACAACAGTCAAGAACAACTGATACTACAGACCTCAGCTGCCTAAATACAGTGGCTTATGTTCTTGATCCTCTTTGAGGGTCCTGATCTGAAACCTTGTCCTGCCTCATAATCCTTTTATGTAACTGCAATAGGAGGTGATGAGCTCAGGCAAATAGTGAAGGGTTCAGGGATTAGAAAGATATAAAACTGTTCTTGCAGGTCTGCCCTGCTTACATGTTTATGATGGATAAATCCATCCAGAGACAGGCAGCAGACCATGCAGTGTAGCAACCCTGTGCTCTACTCATGGGGTAGGCATCTCTTGGAACTGAGAGAAACTTGCTTGAAAACCGTCTTGCTGATCTTGCTGTGATCACTGTTCACGTGATCACAAAACAACAACAAACCAAAACTGCACCATTCAGGGCAAATTCACTAGAGCATCATCAGACAGGATGTTCATTCAGAGTTTGACACATCAGTCAAAATTTTGCAAGCAAGGAAGAGCAAATAATCTGATGTGTCATTTTTGTAAACATTATTTTAGCTTCAGTGCAGATATACATCTCTATTTTTTTACAGTAAAATGGATCCCTGTAATCATAGTTGCTGCCTGAAGCACAGCTGAGTGGTCTGTTAGTAAATGAGAATAATCACTAAGACAGATTCAGTTTCCCAATAGTTGCTTTCCAAACACATGTACACCAGCAAACCCTGCTCAGTATTACTTACTCAGTGCTCTTAAAATAGAAACAAAGCAAGTGCTGCACTGCATGCTGCAGTAGTCATTTGGTCTGCTTGTAATGTGGAATACATAGTGCTTGTGGATTTGTGTGTGTGTGTTTTGGTTGATGTAGTCCAGCTGTGTAGATCAGCAGATCTTCCAGGAAGGAAAAAAAAACACAAACAAACAAAACCAACCAACCAACAACAACAAAACCCCCTACCTTACTAGCATTATTGCAACCTCAATATTGCTGAGAAAAATGAAAGCAAAGATGACGGTATTATTTGGTTATTTGGTTGAAAATCATGAAAGATTTACTTTTGTGATTGTGAAGGGTGTCATACTGAGATCAAGTTGCTGCAAATTAGAACAGTCCTTGTGTCCTGGGGGCACCACTCATTTCTAAGGCCCTTTGGGGCAACTCAGCCAGTAAAATGCCAACAAAGGTATGGGCCTGGCGGACTTCAGAACTAATCCTTTTGGTGCAATGGGAGGCTTGGAGGGATCAGCAATGTGGGGACCAAAGAGCTCTTCCAAATCACTATCAAAGCTGGCGCTGCTATTGTGATGGATGCTTCACTGCTGCTGCGTCCCTCTAGGAACCACTAGCACTTTTAAAAGTCGCTACCTGATTTCTGTCAAACCCTCCATGTGACTGAGTACTGGCCTCTGTGCCTGTCACTGGACTCTTGGTTACTGTCCCAGGTCAAGGACTTAATCATCTGTAGATCCATGTTCATTGCTCCATCTCCCTGCCCTTGTGTGATATCACAACTCCATCTTAGGCAAAAGGCAGCTTCAAGGACTGTGGATACCAGAGTTATATATGTGGAGATGAGGTTTCCAGCCTTCTGTGACAGCAATCACAGTCACATGAAAATCCATCAGTTTCACTGCGCTTGGCACCCACAGATTTCACCATGTCCCTAAACTCTACCAACCACCCCAATAGGTGCCCCAGATTGACAAATGAGGAGTAGGACATGCATAAACACACTGAACTCAGTCTACTTATTTTTCAGGTACACCTTCCATGATGCTTTCATCATGATCTGGACAAATCATGAACAAGTGTCCAGGCTGGTGCAGAAAGAGGCCTTATTTTGCTTGCTATGTTATTCAGGAAAAGTAGTTTTATCACTATCAGTTTCAGCAATAGGCAATGCAGATCAGCAGTGCTTTATTGACCACATTCTGACACTACATTTCTTCAGAGACTGGTAGCAGCCGTCTCTCGTCCTTGTCTGGTCCCATGGGGCTCCTCTCGCAACACATAAAGAAAAATGTCTGCTTTTCCTGGCAACCCACACAGGAACAAATAAACCTTTCCTCTCTTATCCTTTCACTCTTGGTCTAATATTTATTTACAGTTAAACGGGGTGCAGCAAACTCAAGCTCAAGAGCTATTTGCGGAGCTTGGGTGCTCCTCACATGCTTTCAGGGGAAGACAGATCAGTCTCTGACCTACTTGATGCTGCCTCTATGTTGTGATTACTGCCAAATAAGATGCCTCCTGACATTCCTTCAGCAATTAATGCAGCAATTACAATTTATCATTCTTTGATGATAGTTCCATAGTTTTGCCTTGCTAAACTTGTCAATTTTTTTTTTTTTTTTTTAGTTCTGGTGAGGGTACAGAGCCTTGTATAACATAACATAAATGCAACTGGAAGGTTATCTGCCCTTTGAATTCCCTTCTTGCTCTTCCCAGAAGATCTGTCTTATTATTTCTGTTCAAGGATACATGAACATGGCAACATGCCTAGATTTACATCTGGTGTCCAGAAAGAAAAATAACAATCTGCTTGACCTCTGCATTTGGAGATGACAGAGGATAAGAAGAAGCTGAGGCTGAGAGTATAACCCACTGTCATGGAACGGGGTAGCAGGACACATCCTTGAAGACATTAGTCCTGAGTAAGGGCTGGGAGTGCTACTTTTCATTTGTATAAATGTCCCTGTAAAATAACAAACCATGAGAGACTAGAACATTATTATTTTTTCAGGATCCAGCCAACTTCCAATTATATTTTATATTCTAATTATATTTTAATTATATTTTGTGATAGTCTTGATTTTAGTCTTTCAGGCAGCTGGAGCAATGCTTATCCTCCATAGTGCAAGGGAGGTTGGTGTCAACTTGCCTTTCCCACTCTAAACATGTTTTTGAGGTCTTGACCTATTGTTGGAATTCATGAATGTGGTGTTACATACAAGTAGAAGGTTATCCATGCATCTTTATAGCATCTATATGTCAACTTTTGTTTTTTACAGAGTTCTATATAAACTAGAATACTGTTTTCCCTTTTTGAAAGATGTGGATTGAACACCCCCCTGCGGGGGGGGGGGGGGGGGGGGGGGGGGGGGGGGG
>JAWLRI010000262.1:5179322-5191356 GCA_034781795.1 Crypturellus tataupa
CCCCCCCCCCCCCCCCCCCCCCCCAAAAAAAAAAAAAAAAAAAAAAAAAGAGGAGAAAAGAGAATTTTCTCAGGATCATTAACAATGACACTTTTGGACACAATAATTCAGCATTCCTTTTTAATGTTAATTTTAAAGTCACAACAACCATTTATGGCATTGTTGATATGACAAAAGTAAGTCAAAATGCTGCTAGCCATGATCCTATACCATTTAGTTACTGTAAAAGTAAGACAAATGCTCTAGTTGATCTAAGTGTCTCCAATAATATCCAGTGGTCAGAACATTAAAGCTCAGGACTGGCAAAAGCAAGACATGATTTATATTCATTATCACTGCCACATTCACAAGAACATGAAGAATATTCTTCAGAAACTGTTTATTATCCCATTCTGCAAGTGAAGAAACTTTCAAAAACTTATTACATTAATGTTTGTAAATTACTTAAAGAATTTCAGCTGATATGTGCATAAAAATGATAATTACCTAGTCCTGAACTTAATTGTGTTTAAAACAAGAGAAATAAAATCTTATGCTTGAATTTGTTGAGAATTTGTTGAATGTAGTAGGGCAAAATATACTATAAGAGATGTCATTATAAATCAAGGAACAATCTAATAGTTGTTATCTTTGTCTTGGAAAGTTGACCTAATAGACTTTTTCAAGGATCTAGCCTAAATTTGTGAGTATTTGCACAACTGTTTCACTTACATAAAAATATTATAAGCATTTGATCCTGAAAAGCAGCTGAAGAAAATGTCTGGCGTGTATGCTCTCTTAGGCATCCAAGTAAGCACAAGGAATGCATATCCTTAACTGGTCCACAGTTGAAGACTTAATGCAGTGGGAGTGTTTTGCGTAGTGTCAGCATGTTGGCTAGCTAATAACTAACCTGTAATAACTGTACTGTACTCACCACAGGATGTGCTGTCTCCTAATTTTTGGAGGATAGATGATCAGTTTTCTGGGGATAGACATTGCTGTGGATTGGATTACGTTTTGTTGAAATATGTCCCTGTGAAAGAAAGCTCAGTTCTTTCCCAGGCTTTGAGATACAGGAAGACCATGCTCCATTTTCTGAGACTATTGACCAAGTGAATATTCCTTTTCTTGGTTCCCAGACTATTGACTAGAGCCTTCAGTCAGTCTCAGTCCTTTGGATATTTCTTCAGGGGAGTCAGTATTCATATTACTTTAAATACAGCTTTTGGGGAGACATGCATATTTAGAACATTATCTATATATTGTGGCCACAATTTATTGTGGATGTTTTACTATAAATGCACCTTAAAATAACCAGCAAAAAGAACAGATGGAAAAGATTTTTAAAGCCTCCATGAGAAATCACAAGCAATTTCCTGAAACTATGTCAAAGTTAGCATAACAATAATTGCTCCCACAGTTTTTCCTTCTAGAAAGATTTGATATTGTATGTATAGGACTTCATAATCCTGTATTGCATTTCTATGGCTTTTGAAGTCTCATTTGGAGTTTGGAAAGTGAAGCTTTTGGAAACTTGGCTATTGTCTTGCAGCTGATGGCCAACCAAAACACTGGATATGTCTTGTCAGATGTAAATGATAGGATATGTGTTGTGATGTGTGTACTTTAGAGACCAAACCCCTGTTTGTAGAGGTTTTATGTTGACATGGGAATCATGCGCCACTTCATCAGTAATTTCACTCTCAAACCAGAGCAATTATAATAAAATACAATAGAATAGGACCAAGCCGCAAGTGAAACATCAGCTTTCTATCCTGTTCCATCACTCGTGAATGGGATGTGAAAAGTTCAGGCTTACCGTAACTGTGTGCTAGTGCCCAATAAACAGTATTTTTTTTTTCAGTTAAAACAAGTATTTTTCAAGTCATTATTACTTTTTTTTTCCTAAGTTGTAAGCAGAACAATCTTTATAAAAACATTGCCATAATTCTGTCTACACACGGCTTGCTTGGCTTATTTTGCTTTGATAGTAGATGTTACTAATAGAGTAATAGATTGGTCTGCTTTTAAAGCTTCATTTCTTGGTTGCCTTTTGGTATGGTACCTTACTGATAAAACATGCTTCCTTAGCTGAGTTCCTCTCAAATAAGGTATCTATTAAATCAACATGCATTTCCAGGTACTTTTCTATTTACCCACAGCATCATTTCCCTCCCACAGATTTGCTTTTCTCCAACTTTGCCATCCTTAAGCAGTCTCCCAGCTGCATCGGTTACCCTTCTCAGTCTAGGGTGCAGGTTGCTGTGATGTAGCTCTGCCTTTGTATTCCATGTCAGAATAATCCCAACAGTAACTCACTCAGGAAGACACCTGGGAGATCCGCATGCAGGCCAAAAGTCAGCAAGTTGGTTTTCTAGGTATTAGTTTAGTATCTTGCTATTAGAGAAGCAGCAAACTTGGACACTCGTTTTGTTTTCTGTATTTGGAACCCTGCACTTTCCTAGGTACCACCTCTCCTTCCCAGTGTGCTGCCAAACACCTGAGGCCCTCTGATTCCCCTTCCAAAAGTGACAGCACCAAACTGAGCTTGTGCTGAGTGAGCTGTTCTCCTTGGCTTTCCGAATTAACTAATGTAATTCAGAATACCTTAGGGGACTAGTTCTTACATCTCCAAAAGCTCGAGAAATTAAAATACTTCTCTAATTATTCCTAAATGTCTCATAAGTTATCTCTGAAAAAAAATTAGGACTAGAAAGGGTTTTGTTTATATTTATGGTTTAGGCCACAGAGACATTAAGTAAGCTTACTTTGGCCTTGATACATCCTTCCATTTCAGTGTTTGTTACTATTTCCCTCTTTCAAAATTTCTTTCTAAAAGCAAACACTAGCTTTAACCAAAGCAGAACTGTTTCTATTCCCTGCATGATGCTAAAAAATCTAGGATTCCATTCCAAAGAGTGATAAAAAAACAAACAAGTTGACCCTAGTTCTTCTTCATAGATGCTCAGGCAGATAATACTGTGAAAACAAACATTTGTTGGAGAAAGACCTTATGGCCATAACCCTGCTCCCAGTAACTCCAGATACAGCCCACTGTTTCTGACTATATCCCTAAGAGCTCTGTGCTCATGTTTTGAATGGGAGAACTCAAATTATTTAATATTTTAAGAATTAGATTTTATAGATAATGTATTTGCTGATGGAGGTGTTTAGACATCAGTGCACCTCTCCGGTCACAACTCGGTCCCGCGTGCTGGCCTGTAGAGGTGCTCAGCTATTGCAGCACTGCTCTCTTCATTATGGAGGTCCCAAGTTTGATTTGTGCTTTCCACACCTGAAACAAGTGAGCTCAGCCTAAGCAGATTTCCAAACACAAGGGACTGAATCTCAGTTGCTCTCTATCCCTGTGCAAGTTGTCCATTCCTGCTGTTCACACCACATCTGCCTTGGGGGCAAGAGATGGTGGAAGGGAAGACATGCATTATATCCCCATGAAAATAAGTGAGCATCTAGTATGTATCCTGGATCCCTTTTTTCCTTCTTCTCCAAGGGTAATGTAAGATATCTGCAAGCTAGTGGAAATCTGGTGTAGTTTCAATCAGTCAAAACCCAAAACCCATGTACTTGTCATCTGTAAACACAAGGCAGGGAAAGGCAACAGATCTTTCACTCTGAAGAGACCACATATACACAGGAAATCAGGACCTTCTCTTTATTGATAGCACAAATTACAGTTTCTGAACCTCTGCCTGAGCTGTCTCACACAGCTGGCAGCTAAGAATGCAGAACATGACCTTGTGGGCTGGAGCCATGGTCCCTGTAGCCTACTGTGGTCTCCAACGGTGGTTAACAGAAGATACTTTTTTAGGAAGAATGATTTCTGTGCTTCACCTTCCCCTGAATTCTTGCAGCATTTGCAATTATACATCCTTCTCAAGTCCCTTTACTGTTTGTGTATGGGCCTATTGTCCATGAATTTGTCCGATGCCTTTTTGCATTAATCTTCTTGACCTGCACTTCACTTACTTAGCTCTTCATCTGACGCCTCACTTACTAAGTGTCCCTTCATATACAAGACACCTCTAGGAACTCCTGTTCCAGACTCCCTGAAATTTGGCTATAATCCTCAAGCACAATAAATTTGGCTACACCTTTATGCTTAACAGAGTGGTTTTAAATCCTATCTTCCTGTACAAGGCCCTAGGAGTGTTCCCTGCTAATACAGTGATTAACAAAACAGAGGTGTAGGTGGTTTCCAAAACCTCCCAAGATCTGTAGGTAGCATGGGATGAATTCCACTTCACGCTCCTCCTCTGGTCAGTGCATCCTCAGACTCCCAAAGAGTCTAGTGCTAACATGGGGCGAGTGCCCAGGATGGCTGTAACCTCATGCGATCAGATAGCAGCTTTTGGCAGAGCTGCTGCCCTGTGTGGGAAAGGCTTAAGCTGTAAACACCATTGCACGGCAACAGATGCCAGCTTCGAGACGAATGATCATTACTTAATCAGATGCAAGGTTCTCCCGCGTGTGAAATCAAAGAAAAAGAAAATATTTTCCAGCAAGGAAGCAACAATGTGTAAAGTGAATTCACTTGGGACTGCATTGTAATTACGGCATGGCCCTATTGTAGACATCAGGAAGGACTCTTTTTCCATCATCCCTTGAACTAGGACCGACGCACTGACCAGCTCTCTGCTGGCTTCCCGGCGTGCGGCAAGACGTAACGCTGCTCAGGGCATGACTTGCAAGGAAACGTTCGACGAGGTATTCCTGAGGAAATGAGGTTTGTGCAAGCGAAGTCACAATCCTGGCAGCACTGACTTTAATTAATAAGAAGCAAGTACAAAATCAAAGCCTTCCCTGCAGGGAACACGGTTTTGTGGGCTCGGTGCCATGAGATGCCGATTCAAGAGTTCCTCATGTGCGCTGGAAAGGGAACTGGCTGCGTAACCTAACTGGGCTAGCCAGCAAAATAAATCCCAGAAATCAAATTCACCTTGTACCAGCTCCGTGACAGCTGTTGCAGCCTGCAGCTGCCTGCACTACGCTCCTCCTTGGATATACGGACGGGATTTCCTGCTGAAACAGAAGGTTGTTCTAGACACTCGGATTGCAAACCTGAGGATTTCCTCCCCCTTTTCTGTAGTGAGGGGTAAAGTTCAGCCCAGCTTTTGAATAGCTCTCTCTGTCTCTATTTTTAAGCAACTATACCTAGCACATAGTTTTGTAACTGAAATAGTCGATTTGACATTGAGTTTCTTAAATTTTAGTAATTTATATTTACAGTAATTTTAAGCAACTTTTTTTAGGATCAGTTTTAAAAATTCTTAGTACAAAAAAACACTACTACCAAAATTTACCTAATCCTAGAAAAGTTTAGTTTTCTAAACCTAATGGTAGATTTCTTTTTTAAGCTGATCAACACTGGTTGTCTTTGCTTTAACTTGTATTTTCTCGTGCACTTAACATCTATATAAACAGTACTGTCTCATGTAAATTACTATCAAAATATATCAGCTTAAGATTGAACAAAATATGTCCAAAATACAAAAATATATATTATATTTAAACTTGCTGTGTCACTGATTGCATTTAAATTAGAGTGGAACACAACCTCAGCACAAGAGGGACTAAGGCTGGGCCCTACTCTTACATCTGAAGTATTTTTCTCTAGTATGTGTGTAAAGAAAGCTAACGCTCACTGTGCACGCCTGGACAGTTCCCTTTTCTGAATTAATCTACATTGGCTCAGAATATTATGAAACACAATGCATGTCATACATATATATTGCTAGTTAAAAACATCCTTTAATAACATTTAATGCATACAAACTTATATCCTGCCATATTTTCTGAAAGTTACAGTTCATTGAGACATAAATGACAAAAATACCTTTCATGATAAAAAGGATGCTCACATAAGGAGTTTCCCCTAGAGTGTGTTATCTTTCAGAAAGGAGGAAATCCTTCTGGAAAAAAAATGGAATTTTTTTCTTTTAAAAGCCTCTATAAGAGGTAACTCAAATACAGCTACACTGTGTCATATACTATTTTTTTAAGTGTGCTTTTATAGATTTCTTTTTTCCTTCATTTTAGGTACAGTGCTTCAGAAGCATTAGGCTGAAAGCTAAAGAACAGGAAGAGAGTGAGAGCCAGGTGCTCTGCTGTTAGATGAATAAATGCTAACAGGAAGGCCTTCTGCCAACCTCTAGTGCTGTTTTCTGTTTGTGCTATATGATTTTTTGACTATCCTCCTTTTCAGGGTATGTTTATTCAATGAGCGAGGTTTCATTTTCTTGCAAGTTAATGTCTCATTGTCTCTTCCAATGACTAGAGACATATCTCCTCATACTTCCGTTTCCTGGGGAAAAACTGAAAGGGGAAATTTACTTGGAAAAAAAAAAAAAAAAAAGTGCAGAAATTCGGTTGTCCAGAAGAGGGGGTTGTCTACATTGCTCATGACAGCACTGCTGCAGCTGAACAACTGCAGGGAAGGAAGGACAGGATTTGGGAAAGAAAAATAGAAAAATCTGAGGCTGGGTGATGAGTTGTGACATGAGGCCCCATAAAAGCCTTTTTTTTTTTTTTTTTTTTTTTTGTTTGTGATTGCAGGGAGGGAGCATTTTGCCTTGCCAGGAGCTGGGCCAGGGACCTGCTGCTCCATCCTCGCCTGACCCTCCTCATGTGACAGACCAGACCCCTCGCCTGGGGTTGCTACGTTGCTCTCACCAGACAAGCGATGAAAGGAAAAGCATTTCTCCCCTCTGTGCGCAGGATGGGGCAGTTTGCCATCGAACAGTCTAGAGTCCTGGTTGCACTGATTCCTGGTCAGAGATCACCAGGTTTTGGCTCAGGTGCGGAGATCTTCCCTGTGATCCTTGCAAGTGTCCCCAGTATGCTCTGTACCCACCTCAGCCAGCATATATTATTTTAGAAGACAAATACTGAAGTGCACAGGAATTTCACGAATGCATGGGAAGGAATGCATGAGAGAAACTCTCATGTGCTAAAGTAGATGGAAAGGGGTAAAGGATGGAAATGAGTATGTGACCATTTCTTTCACACAAGGATGAGTCAAAAGAATACACAAGCTCAATTAAATCAGATTAGGGATAATTAAAAAGTTGTTTCTGCAGCCAAAAGAATGACTCTGCTTCTGTATATTGCTTTGTGAGAAAGGAGTGCAGGTATTTTACAGTCTGATATTACTTATGGGGTCATATGCTTTAGCATGGAGGAAAAATAATGTAAAAGACTTAGTCAAATGAATTTTCCAGATTTCCATGCCAACTGCATAATTCAGCTTCTCTGTTTTATTTGCATGATTTAGTGCTTTCTTTTCCATTTATTCAGACTTGGCCACAAATGTTTTGTTCAGAAAATATCTGTCATTCAAAGAGGAACAATGTATTAGCCATCACTGTTGTTCCTATAAGAATATCCTTAGAGCCAAATAAAGGAAGAGCAGGTATGAGACAAGGACTAGAGGGATCAACTCACTCTAGGGGTATTTAAGGTGAAAAAAAAGGCACTGCAGCTATTTTGGAATTCCTTTCAAATGGTTTCATCAACTTTTGTCCTTTTTAAGTAACCCTTTTACTGAAATAATATGACAGTTTTAAATGCACATGTTCTTTCCATGGCAAAAAAAAAAAAAAAAAAAAAAAAAAGTTTATTTCATCTACCTTCAGGGAATATTGCCAAAACTTAATCTGGACCCAAAGTACTTGCTAGGAAACAGTTCTTATGTATAGTATATTGGAAATATCTAAGACTAAAATCCAGAGGTATTGATCATTTGCAGTGAGGTGCTGACTATCTCTGCTTTTACATAGGTCAGGAATACGTCATACTGATAATAAATGTAAAGGTGTTTACTGAAGGCTGCAGCTGTACTTCTGATGACCTCCACTAGTTTGCTGTCTTAGGCATTGCAGAATTAGCTCTATAAACAATTCTTGGGTAGCATCAGATCTGATTACAAAATTGTCTTGCTTGCACGATAGCTTCTGTACAGTAATGTGAAAATATTTTCTCTTTTAGCAAAATATATTGAATATGTTAATATATTGAATATTCATACTTACAGACTCAGGCCTTTTTGTTTGCTTACTTTTCTGATTTTATGCTAGTTCCTGTTTTTCATGCAAATGTTCCAGTTTCGGGAAGTCTCATCACAAGAATGAGAAAAAATAAGTCTTCCTTTTTTAGCTTCACAAAGCTGTTTGATGGTCCTGTATGCATTTGTGCCTGTTTCAGAGATTTTGTAACTGAGGTGTTTCTATGCAAAAAGAAAATCATCTGGATGCAATTAATGGACAACTAAAACCACAAAAAATAGAAAACCAGACAAACCAGAATAAAACAGATCCAGAATAGAAAACTTAGTGCAGTTTATGGTCCAAAACATAGTTAAAGAAGTTAAACAAAAAAACAATCTTTAAAGTGTTCATTTATATTGTTCTCAAAAGTTTCCATGAAAGTCTGGGTGAGACAGGTTTTACTAGCACAGAGAAACTCAAGAGTAATGAAGAAGGAAGCAAAATCTGAAGAAGTCATGTACAGAAACAGGACAAAGTCAACATGTGAAAATTAATAGAAAATTTCATAATTTCATAGTCATGAGAAAGATACTGTAGAGTTTGGAGAAAGTCAAAATATGAGTGTACATTACTAAAAAGGAAAAAAAAAAAAGCTGTGAAATCACCCCGTAGCACTCTGTCTACTCAAAGGCTTCCTAAAAGCTAGCAGAAATTCAAAGTGTTCTTTTGTTTAAAACTAAAGTACAAGCATTTTGTTCTTGTTCCCTACGTGAATAAACTCTTATGCTAAAATGGGTTTTGTCTCATTTTGATGATAGGCAAGAGCTCAGATAAGGAAACTGCTGTTGCAGAGCTGACAAGTACACTGCCGTGGGCTTCACTCAAATAAAGCTCCCATTAACATGGGAGAGAGTGGGATGTTTGGTTTGTTTGTCTTCCAGGGAAGCAGAGGTTCTCTTTAGACCGTGGGGTTATAAGGTTTGACTCGTGTATTAGAAATATGGAGACTTTCAGCATTTGAGACAACAAAAATAAGTAGGTGGTATCTAATTTCATGGCATGAAGAAAAGCTCTTGCGAAAGCGACATGTTAGCTTTTCAGATACTGAGTGGTTACGAAAACCCTGCGCAGGGTTCCTCAGCTACTGCACTGAATATTAAGCAGCAATTATCACTGGCACTAATAACATGTCAGCACACAACAGATTTAGAAAAGAAGGCATTTTATTGAAATGCCTGGCAGGTGGATAGAGATTGGCTCTCAGTTTCAGCTTAGTCGCTGTCTTATCACAGGGTAAGCTTACAGTTCTTATGCTCTTCTGTTCATCTACTTGTATTGAATTACTTCATTGAAAAAAGATTATCATTTTCTGTAGGATGGAACTAAATTGAGTCCCGATCCTGTTCTTCTCTTTGCATTTCTCTTGCTCCAGAAGATTACAGACACCCTTTCTGTAAGGTCCTGCAAGAGCAACATGTGAGCGCGGCCCAAGGAGGCAATTCCAGTGGAATACTGTCGGGCACCTGAGAGCAACTTGCTCCCCTTCTTTTGAAGGAGAAGCAGGTGCTCCTTTAGCCGCACGCAGAATCCTGCGGCTCACATTCAAACTTCAGCATCAGGAAGGAGAGACATGACCCTCTGACAGAAACTGCAAAATCCTTGCATAAACCAATGCTGCCTATCCCTCACTAGAGTCAAATCCACCTAATGCTAGAAAATCTCCCTGCACAGCCTGGGAAAACTAGTCCACTATCCTGCGCTCAGCTCATATGCCCAAAATGCGAGCACTGCTACCACGTCAATCACAAGATGATTAGGTTAAATCTGATCCTAAAGAAGGACTTTCAGAGACAACTTCAAAATAATTTAATCTGTCTAAAGATATCTAAGTGGTTACTGAGCCTAAATCCATAGAGATCTCAATTTCTTATCCAAAGAGCTGAAGTTGATTATCAGTTCTCCGAATTAAGCTGTCATTTAGCTCAATAAAGTGATTTGAAATTAAGACTCATTGGAATAATACAGCATGGGATACACCAACAAGACCACAGATATTTTTACTTCCAGAATTTCAGGCTACTTTACATAATCTTGGTATATTGTCCTAAGCAGCATTTTAATTACAAAGGATTTTAGAAGTAGTAATGTCTTTGACTGCATGTGGGAGGGCATGAAACAGTCTTTCACTCATCAGGATTTCCTCTATGGACTCACAAGGGCAGGAGAAACACTGCTTTTTGTTTGTTTATTTGCACCCCCCCCCCCCCCAAAAAAAAAAAAAAAATTCCATAAGGAAATAGTTTGATAGTTAGTAGCAGAGGAGAGAAGCAGCCTACGAGGAAGAAGAGATTCTAACATTAATCTGTCAAGACTTTAGACAGCAATTTATTATCTTAGCACAAAGAGTCTCTTTTTTTTTTATCTCTAATCCCTCTCTTAGACCTAGGACCCCTTTTTTCACCTTCTACTTCTATAGTTGCCTTATTTCTTCCTCTTAAAGACAATAACCCCTCTCTCAAGCTCTCCACTCCTCTGTAGCTACAGTGTCTCCCACGAATACTGAGAGAGCTGTCAACATAAGAGACCTGAGGACACAGAGACAAGTTGTACTTGGTGATGCAAATAGTTTAAAGAAGAAACTTTCTCTGTTGATCTCAGTGCTACTTTATATTGCTTCCACATTTTTCAGCATTTATTTTCCTTTTGTTATTCTTTTGGTACTCTATCTAGCATAACTACAAATCTGGCATTCTGATTCACTTGTGATATTAATGGTTATACACAACCAGCATGGGCTTTAGCTGGTTTGTATTTATTTAGCTTGGTTATATTTTCCAAGATCGGGTATTTTTATTGTTTTTTATTGGCTGATAGTCCCTCATGAGGCCTGATTTACAGAATTTTTTCATCTGTTTTCACCAACAATGTTTCTGATCTTGTCATTTACAGTAAATCACACTTTATTTTGATACATGCAGTAGCAGAGGGCAGCCGTTCCTGTTTTTACAATGCATTAGACCAACAACTTCTATCAAAACTATTTGGAGGCAGATGACTCAAACACAGGCCGCCATAGAGATTCAGAAGATTCATGGTTCCAGATGGTGAACAGGAAAACATGATTAGACCAAACCCACCTTGCTCCCAGGTAGCAGAACTCCTCTCGCTTTATTGAAGAGGGGCAGGGGTGGCACTGCAGCGTGACACCTCCTGTCACACACGCTCAGTCCATGGGTTTTTGGCTCTGCTGAGCTGGACGTGTAATTGCAGGCCAGCCCTGCAGCCGATGCGATTGATAAACCCTGGGCCTTGGTAAGGACAGCGGCGATGCCGCCTCAAAGGAAGCAGCAGCAACCTGAGGTGGCTGAGGCTCAGGTCTCCATCATTCTCCTAGCAGCTCTCAGGGTGGTTGGGTTTTCTTGTACCAGCCTGTGTGATATACGGCCTCTGTGTGAGTCTGAGCCCTAACAAGACTCGGGAAGTGGAATTTAGGCTGCTGATACATAACCAGTTTGGCTGCTCGTTTTGATTGCAGATTAAAACCGAGAGGTGCTCTCACCCGAATCCACTACTGCTGCAGCGCACACGCCAAGGCAGGGTCATGGGTTTTTTCTTTTCATCTTAAAATATCCTGATTCTTCCCATACAGATGCAGGTGAACTAGCGCTGTGATCTGATTTTTGGCTCCCACACGCGTGGCCAGCCCAAGGAACGGCGTTCACCTGCCCAAGAGTATAGCAACAACAGGAAGTCATTAAAGACCATTACTCCTCTCTCCGTGTGGCAGAGAAACTCCTCAACTCAGGCAGCCGCAGCTCACGCTACAACTTAATCGGCGGCCCAGACTAACATAAAGCTCCAATACCGTATAAATAAATGTATTTACCTATATAAATAGGCGTGAACATGGCCGCAAGCCGCCATGGCGCGGAGGGAGGCGGGGCGGGGGGCGGAGCTCCGAGAGGCGCTG
Source organism: Crypturellus tataupa (assembly GCA_034781795.1). Lineage (NCBI taxonomy): Eukaryota > Metazoa > Chordata > Aves > Tinamiformes > Tinamidae > Crypturellus > Crypturellus tataupa. The sequence goes on from JAWLRI010000262.1 coordinate 5,191,278, forward strand.
GTCCCGCCGCCCGCCGCGGCCCCGCCCCTCCCCGGCAGCGGCAGCGGCAGCGGCAGGGCCTGCGGCGGAGGCTCCCCGC
>JAWLRI010000262.1:5191385-5241093 GCA_034781795.1 Crypturellus tataupa
CTGCCGCCGCCGCCGCCGATCGGGCCCCGGTCCCGCTGCCCGGCAGCGCGGGGGCGGGCAGAGGGAGCGCGTTTCCGCGCGGAGGGGCCGGTGGCGGCGCGCGGGGCCCGGTTCCGCGCGCGGCGCCTACGTGCGGGGGGCGAGCGAGGGAGCGCGCGCCGTTGCGGCCGTTATGGCCGTTGCGGCCTCGCCTGCCTTCCCGGTGCGGTTCAGAGGCGCGCGGGAGCGGGACGAGCCGCCCGGCCGCCCCCGCCCGTGTGGGGCTGGCAGGGAGGGGGAGGGAGGTGGCGGTTCGTCTCGGCTGCAGGTTTCGGGAGCCGGAGGGTCGCTTGGTTCAGTTACCCAACTCTGCCTGCAAACACCAAACACCACCTGTGTTTGCGTGTTTATTCATGTGTTTGCTTATTTATGTGTTTTTTTTATTCTCTCCTCTGAGGTGTGGCCTCAGCAAGCTCCTCTTCTCGTGGCAGCGCAGCGCCCTGATTGCCTCGCTGGTACCCCTGCCAAATCCAGGTCTCTATTTCCCTTCCAAGGGAGATGTCTCATTAGGGCTTGATTGCCTTGTCAGGCTCAAGTAATTATGGAGAGAGGCTTCCTGATTTCAGTATCTCATCTGAGTTACAAGGGCATTATTAATTGCTGAAATTAAATGTTTTGCATGTTTCTTTAGGGCTGGACTAGCCTGGCTAGTTGCCCGAATGGTTAACCTAGTAGCAGTTTGATTGTACTGGCACTTAAAAGTTACTCATTGGTGAAAAAGCTATCTGTAAATGAATGTTGTTTGTCTGGCAATACTGTTTTCATAATGGTGAATTTTAATCAGTCATCAACTTCTTAATAGATGACCATAAGTGGATACATAATTAATATTGAGTTTGAGAAAAGATTTAAAAACAAATCATGTTTGCTCAGAACACTAGGGTCATCACAGTATTTCTGTACAGTGTTAACAAGATTTTTTTTTTTTAACATACGTTTTGTCCCTCTGACTTTTATTAACTGATATGGGATGATGTAAAAGCACCGGTTGATGAGTGTTGTCATTTTGTTCTGAAAATGCCTGTATTTTGAGGGGTGGTTGCTCAATACAGCTTGCGAGATGATTTTCTTTCACTTTCGTTTCTGTTTATAAGCTCCTACATAAAACTGTTTTCCAAAGATATTGTTCATCAGCCTTGTATTAAATAGGCTAGATATGGGGTGTTTTGACAGTGTTGAGGGTAAAGTGGACCAGTAACTTGAAAGTGTCTGTTTATGTTATCTATATATTAGATTTTTCAGGATGACTTTTTTTTTTTTTTTTAAACTTGTTATTTGGACAAGAAACATTTCACCTGTTTAACAATACTGAAATATGTGAGTTATTAAATGTTTTGTAGAGATGCCTTGGGTATTCTTGGTTCATGTAGATGTTGTAATTTTCCAAAGTTCTCAAAACAGTGCTTATCTTTTGAAATGTACTCTACACCATTATTTTATACTTTCATTTACATGGGGGAATGTATGTAGACTTTTACCATTTTAAACTTCATTAGACCAACATATTAAATATGTGTCTCCATAATTTCATTTATTGCTGTGTTACAAGGCCAAACCTCAACTTCTAGTAAGCAGGATCAAGGGATTTCGTTCAATGATTCAAGTCAGCAAGTATGTTGTTATCAGAGTGTTTGCAGAAGAGATTGGCAAAGTGCTAATGGAAATCAGAATTGACAATATCAAACAGTTGTTTTGCTTAGATTGCTATCAGTTTCCACCAGCCTAGCTGAGACAATATAAAGAATTGCAAAAGTGGTTTTGATTAATTTTTTTTTAAGTATATCTGCTTAAAAATCATGTAAAATGGGAACTTTCATATATGACTTGTCTCACTGGGTTAAATTCAGTTAGCAATAAGATTCAAAATTAACTGGGGTGCGGGAGAGAATAGAAAATGTCAGCAAGTATCTGAAACTGAAAAAATATCTCTTAGTGACCTTATACTTTCATGCTAAAATCAGGTAGACATCAGTCGAAGTCCTGAAAAGCTGTCACTTTGGAGATCAGGATTTAATTTATATTTAGCACTGACAGAAGAGCTAACTTGGAAGTGACGTGCAAATCTTTTATGCTAAAGATTCATGTACAGGTTTTTATGAGAATTTGCTCTTATGCAGGGTAACTGTTTCCTTACAATGCCATTTAAGCCTTATTAGGAGAAAAAAAAAGAGGTAACACTCTTGAGATAACATCTCATGTTTTCCTTTGGTTTGAAAGCCCTTTAAAGACCTGTAAAATATGAATGACTGAAAAATTTAAAATATCAATTAGACTGTAAATCTTTTTTTTTTTTTTTTTAATGGGCTTTGAGTTCTAAGGTACTGTATTTCTTAAAAGCTCTGCAGAGTTTCTGGAGAGCAGGTTTGCTAGAGAAAGCTTTTCCACCGTTTTGCGGTATAGTTGTGTAGGTGATGGAGTTTTGAGAGTTAACCATTAAGAAATATGTAAAAATAGAATGACTGAAGTATTAAACAAAGAGGCCCACAGTTCAGTGCTAGCAAAATAAGAGTTTTTCTTGCCTGAGTAGATTATGGTCAGCAGCCCTGGGCATATTTTGTTGCAAAAGAGCAAACAAGCAAATGAGAAATCCGTGAGTGTCCTGTACAATTAATCAATATTGTGCTTGATATTTCAAACAATCAGTAAGATATTTGGTCACTTTAAACATAAAACTTCTGAACTATTAAGTGAATGCTGATGTTTTTAAAATATAATTGCTATTGATACTTGAAAGTAGGTTTATTTGGTCTACAGTTGTACTTGGGCAAGCTAAAAATCATTAGAATTTAGTGCTTGATGTAGTGAATTTTGCAGTGGGATCTTTATTTCTATGGGCTGAAGTTAGGTAGGCCACAAAGTCAACTTCAGAAGAGCAGGAAATAGCTATGAAATAAATGAGTTAAGACAAGATTAGCCAGAGGTATTTCTGCTTGTCTTTTCCCTGTCCTCATAACAGTTGCCATTTTGCCCACTTTTCCTCCTTCTCTGTTTTGGTAGGAAATCAGTGGCCTTTTTCTTTTTTTAATTGCATGCAGCTGCAGCCTGTTGTGTGTGTGTGTATTTATGAAATATAAATACTATATGTTATGGTTGTACATCTGTGAGAAGCTGATTATGTTCAGCTTAGAATCCTGATGCAGTTTCAGGTATTTGACAAGACTAGAAAACGTTGATAACCTATTATTTAGTTAAATTGAATGATATCAGTTCAGTAACTGAAATTATGTGTGTTCCATAGACTTACCAGTAATACAAATAAAATGCATACATTAGTTTTGCGATTTGGAGTGGTTAAATACCTTCAATAAGATGTTATAAGATGCAGCTTCTGAGTGTGTTATGCTGCATCTTTTTTTATATGTATTTTTAAAATATTTTTCTTAGATTATAATTGCATATTTGAAATCACACCCTTGATTAAACAAAAGCTTTACTTAGGACATTTTTTAATTTCTGGAAAATATTTTCAAGGCTTCTGTGAATTCCAGCACAGAGAGTATTTTCAAAATTGTCTTGTTTGAGCATGCTCGTATACAGGCAGAAAGCTATGCTTGCTCATCTTAAGAGGAGAAAAAGTTGAAACACGCTCTTAAGCAAAATAACCCAAAGGTAAAAATGGTAATGGGAATAAAAATATGGCATTGAAGAGATCAGATTTACAAAGTCTTTGCCATTTTCTCAGCTCTTACACAGTAAGAACTAGAGTGATAGTCAAGAAATGTTGTATTCTGTGTCATAGTGCTTGCTATTAGGTCCGCAGTTGCAGGGAAAAGATAGTCCAAGGTCGGAGCACTTTGGTTTGACTTTAAGAATCTCTAAGGCTGATTGCCCAGGGATGGGTTTTGATGACATTGCCTTTCTCAGACATCCCACTGACCCAAAAGTTTGATTTTCATTCTTTTTTTTTTCTCCTCCTTTTAGCGTGTGAACTATCCTCTGAACTCTTTTGCACCTCTGACTATTTTCAGAAAAATAACTGTGTAGCAGCTGTGTGAGAGCTGTGTGATTGTTTTTGCTTTCACTAGGTTGCTGTGAGATCATAGCAATTTAGTGAAAAATCTAACTCAAGGACATCAGAATGCTGAAGTTACCTACATATTTTTCAAATATTGTTCTTGATTAAGTAAATAGCATGACTTTAAGATTAAATTACATATTTTTTCACAGAAAATAAAGCTTAAATCCCACATGAAAGAAATAATTGTAAGACGAAACAAAATAACTTAGTATTTAATCATTAGCAAAAGCAAATATTTGACTTCATCTTAGTTGTTTTTTTTTCCTCTGCTAACACAAGTACAGAAAAGTATTTCCGTTTGCTTTCTATGCGAGGCAATTTTAATGGGTTTTGCTTTGTTTTTGTTTGATACCTAGCCATCTTGATATCATATGTTTTAAAACCTTGGTGATAAGTTGTTTCAAGGTTTCCTCATTGAGAGGAAACAACATGCTTGATATAAATGTAAGAATAAATATAATTTGTGTGCCATGCAAGCTATCCTCAAGTATGTTTTGTGTATTTATCTTGCATATTGGATGAGGAATTCTTTTGGATTAAAGGATAGGTAAGAGCTTCTTCAAAGTGAAGCGGAACTTCTCCAGTTCTGAACTTTTAGAAGAACCCAAACTCCTCTGTATGCTTTAGTATGCAATTTGCTTAAAGAATGGGAAGCTTTCCAGTTGGAAAGGCAGGACAACCAGATCAACCCGTTGGATTTTGATTTAAAGCAGTTTGTTTTAACTCCATAAATAATTTCTTTGTGCCTTTTGATGTTGTAATGTGACCTGCATGTTACTTAGAATGTCACATATAAATTAAAATGACATAACTTTTCTATTTTAATCTCTTTTCTGAAAGTTAACTACTGTTATTTCAGCTTTCATTTGGCTATTTTGCTGTTGTCTATCACTGAGCAGGTTTTATGTTTGAATAAACAAGTCCAGTACTGCATTGTGTTTATTGGGCAACCATTTTATACCTTCCTATTTTAAAATTAGAGATGGTAAAAGCAAAATGTTTGGATGGACTTTAACTGGAATTCAAAAAAAATCTGTGGAGGAAGAAAGCAGAGTAGTCTTAAAATTCTCAAATGTGTTATAAAGTAATTAATAGGAAAGCAAATAAGATGGCTTAATTTGAGAAATTGCAGCATCGAATATTTTTCAAACTTGTTGGGGAGTAAACAGTGTTATAAACTGCATGCTGTTTCACTCATTAAGCAGCTTCCCATGAACGTAAAGGTTCCATATATATGAAAGGCAGATGTTTTTAAGTTACCCTTGAAGCCTTTGAGGATCTTTGGACATGGGAAATAAGTCAGTAAGACCTCCCAGCAGATGTTAGCTAATGTTTCAAGTCCAGGGAAGACTGAAATGGGAACTTTAAAACAATTTTAGATAAATTTTTGGCATAGTAAGTCTATTTTATGTTATTTTTGCAGTTTCTTTTTAGTACTTTTTAGTTTCTTTAGTTTCTTTTTAGTTTCTGGAAAACCAATACATGTGGCTAAACATTTTTTCTTAAAGCAGGGACTAATGAAATCAAATTCTCTTCCAGAGTGGCAGGTGGCATAACAAGAGACAACCCTGCAAATTGCAGTTTGAAAGGTTTGGGTTAAACTGCAGGAAAACTGTAGGTCAGTGCAGTACTGGTACAAGTAAATCCAGAGAAACTGTCAGAGGTTTTGAAGTCTCAGTTTAACACAGTCTCAGTTGATCTAGTGTTAATCCTAGTCTTAGGCTAGTTCTGCTTTGAGCAGGAGATTGAACTAGATAACTTTCAGAGATCCCTTCCAACCAGTAGTTTTTATTCTGTCCATTTTCTGTAATTATATGCCTGCTTCATGTCAGTGACATTCTGCATGAAACTTTTTAATTTACCTGTGCTCTTCATGTCAATGAGCAGGAGATTGTCAACCGATCTTCAGAAAAATTATATTGAAATTCAAGGACTTTATAAGAGTGTTCTTGCTTAGATAATACCTAGATTTGTTAGATGGGACAGCATTTTGAGGTGCTTGGGTTTTCTAAATTTGTAGATCAAATTATAAGATCGAGTAATTTTTTCCAAATGTATGACTTTTTTTTTTAATATTCCATCATATTTGCTAAGGAACACTTGTTAAGAGCAGATTACTTTTCCATTTGTCTAATGTATTTTTAAAATGTATTGAAACATTAATATGCTCCCAGAGAAATGATGCATCATGATTAAAGACAGAATGAGTGCGCCGTGAAGAGAATATAAATGCTATGCAGAAAAGGGAGAAATAGAATGACTTCCAGAAGGTCACATGACAAGTTGATTTCATGAAACATGAGTTCTCTGACTTGCATAAAAAGAAGAGAGACTGTCAGGGGAACCTTTCTAGTTTGTTTATAGCACAGAATGGTATCAAAGTATCTCTGAGTATGCTTTGGAGGCAATCTTGGGACCTTTCATTTTGAGAGAAGTTGGATTCGCTTCTTTTGGTTTTTAATCTGGATTTATATTGAAGCTGTGAAAAAGACAGGTTGAGAGAATTAAGCTAATGTTCCTGGCAGATAATATCAGGTTTTACTTATATACTTGGTTTAAAGCAATTTGTGTAGTGCACCTTTGTAAAGAATGATGTTAGCGGTTATGATGGTGGGTGAGCAAATGGGTTGAGACATTAGTTCTTGGGCCCTGGCGTTTTGTCTCTTGAAAGTGGGCTCAAGCATGATGTGAAAGTGAATGTATGCAGTTACTAAGCAAATATATATATATATATTTTTTTTTTCTTGGAGTTAGAAAGAGCGAGGAGAAAATATACTATAAATATACTAATGTGGACTCCTGAAGGAGAATTTTTTTCTTAAATATTTTGACATTCCAGTAAGCTTATAGTAGGTATGAAGCGAGTCTGATGCTACTAGTGAAGTTGATGTTACTAATGAAGTTCAGACTTTAATAATTGCTTGAATATATTGGAAATAACCTTGTTTCTTTTCTACTTTTTTTGTGTACTATTTTGAAATGCATCCATGTGTAGTAGTGTAGATTAAATGGTGTGCTTTGCTTTGAGCAGTTATTTGGGGTAAGTTGTGGTTATTATCAAACTAAAGGATTGATGTGATGTGTGAGAGGAGTTTGACTGTCCAGTATTTGAAACAGATGCAGAAGGAAGCATAAAGGAGTTTCTGATAGAAAATGCATGAAAGTACAGTCAAAGAAGCAGGTGCTTCAGAATTCTTAATGTGAAGTAATTCCCCATTCAGGTTCTTAAGGAAAAAAACTGCCTACCTTTCAATACTGTAATCGAATGAGTATGGTTTTGTTTTGTATTTAAAGGTAGAAGCAGGTTCTCTTTAATTCAAAGTTTTACCGCTTGCCTAATCATGTTTTTAAACTCTTAATTTGTATGTGACTCAGGGAGAGAGCATATATTAGAGTTGGGATTGTGTAATGACTCCCAGTAAGTACAAATTCTGACACCTCCTTCAACCAAAGATGGATAAAGATGAGTGACTGTGAGATGTAATGAAGATGCTCAGCTCAAGATCTGCTTGAAAAAATACTAAAACAGGAGAGAAGGGGCTATAACGACTCTGCCCTCTGTTACTGTTAATGATGAAACTGGCTATATCTGCGCTATGCTCTTCTTAACTTCTCTAATCATGTGTGCTCTGTTAAAATGTTTTGAAAAGAGGTTAGGCCCTGCTTTAGGGGCCTATCAGCTTTTCCAATCCTATAATTTCTGACTGAGAATTAAAAGGGGTATTCTGTGGATTGGTTTTGGAAAGCCAAGGGTGGCTGAGTTGTAAAAACCAATTCCCTGCAAGGTGGCAGTAGCCTGCTAAATAGTATTGAGCTATTCAGAGATGGATCCCACAGTACCGTAGTCATCGACTTCATTCACCTCTAACTTACTCCCTTCCGTCAGAAACTTGAGTGACAAGTGACTTTCATCTTGGTATGGGTTTGCCATGATTTTTTTGATACAGCTCAAGAAGAGCTGATTTGAACAGGCAGCCAGGAAGTTGCACGTGGCCTGAACTAAATATGCAGTCTACTCTGCCTTCCCCTGGGCTGTCATATGTGCATTCTGGACACTCCACACCCCACTCTTCCATCTCTCACACGTCCCTGTATCGTATTTTGCTGGGTAGTGTGTTGCAGATCCCCACCTGCTTTTCCCCTTGTGCTTTGACTTGCTAGGTGTTTGGACAATTTGGGATTGAAACAGTCTAGTTACTTGGACTCAAAGAATCTTTTGTCACTTCCGAAGATAGTCCATGCAGGAAGAGATGAAGTTTCAGTTCTTGGCTTGTAGAAAATTATGTTCTAGGCATTACAGAAGCTTGTCTGATGTGACTTATATTGCAGGAAATACACCTTTATACTTTGAATATTTGCATAGATAAAACTTCGCCTGTTTTCTTGAAAACTTAATGATTTCCTTTATTAATGCTTCCTTGAAGCTTTAATTAGAAAAACTTGCCTATGCACTAATATAGTGAATAATATATCAAACTGTCCAAGTTTTATAAGAAATCTAGCTTGACAATATTTTTAAAAACCCTGTAGTCAGCAGAGACTTTGTGATTGCCTTTAGCTTTTACTGAGTCACACAGAGACCAGCCTGGCCGCATAAGCTGCCATAGCAGCTGTGCTTATTGGTAGTTCAAATGTTCATGTATTTACCCTAAAGAATGATGACTACAGTATTCGGTTATGTTAATGGACTTCTGATCTCTTCAGCGGTGACAATGCTGCATGTGCTTATACCCAATATTGCCATTTTTCATCAGCTTTATGTGGAAAACTTCTTATAAATAGCTTACTATGGATAGCACTTCACTCAGTCTAGGTAACTTGTTATACAACATCATGCCTTTTATTTATGCGTGTTTAGTCTTCAATTCAACTAAAGGGAGATTGCAGCCTTCTGAATATAGACAATGCTCCCCTCATTCCCAGCTGTCTAACTGAACATTAAATCACTGTTTCCCAAATCCTCTGAGAGAGGAAGAGACCGCAGAAATATGTTATTTAGGAAACATTTTTGGAATTTACTTGCCAGGTAATCTTAGCTGTCAGATTAGTGTTTTAAAAAAAAATCTGATATGGTAAGATGAAGCTCCTTAGTGGAGTTGTGATGAATGTCCTTTTTTGCTTTTTTATTTTTAAGAAATTCTCCCTACATGGATCATCCTTCTAGTGATGGTGAAACAGGAAGAAGACTACTCTAAGCAAATCAAGGATGAATCGGGTGCCAGATGATGCAGAGCATGCTCACAGCAGCAGTGTGGAATCCTGTCCTTCCTTGCGGGATGTCCATTCCATCAACCCAGCACAGCTGGTGGCCAGAATTGAGTCATATGAAGGAAGAGAGAAAAAAGGCATTTCAGATGTCAGAAGGACTTTCTGTTTGTTTGTTACATTTGACCTCTTATTCATAACTTTGCTGTGGATAATAGAGTTAAATGTGAGTTGTCTTTTCGGTATTGTTGGACTTTATTTATTGGATAATTAATTTCAGAAATGGTTAGTAAATTCTTTTCACATATGTGATTTGTATGTCTTTATTTAAACCAAAATGGCTTCTTTAATTTTTGTGTACATAGTATCTCTACCTGAACTTGCTCTTAGTCACTGGATATATGCCTTATTTTATTCATAACATTAAATCCTTTGTCACTCCTGTAATCTACTAACTCATTCTGTTAACTAACTGAACAAACCATTGGAAAGCTTTTCAGGCAGCAAGTAAACAAGAAGCATTGAACTCTAAATTTGGAAAGAAGTGTTAATTTTAACAGAATTCAAAAGTTTTTCTTCTCAGTAGCTCAAAAAGTTTTTGATATTCACTGAGATACTAATTATTGGAAGAACTTACAATGGCTAAAGCTTTTCTTTTCCAATGGTGTGTTTTCTTTAAGCCAAATTTAGTGCAACACACGTTTATGACAGGGCTGATCTGAACAACGACATAAACTGCCACAGTTACTACTGTTCATCACTGCTCCCTCCCCCCAGAAAACAGTAGGATAGTTTATTATTAGTGATGAGTAACATCCCAGCTCTTGTGCTAGGTTTTAAACTGTAGACTGAAGTATGTGTTTAAGAAAGAAGACAAACGAAAAATAGGAGGAATCCTTTTGGGTAGTAAAGATCTTGAGTAAACACTTTTTTGTCAACATTCCTTTACAGGATAATCAACTTGTAGCTATTGATCTGACCCTATGAAGCTTAGCATTCTGATGCATTTTAGGCCAGCTTATCATCAGCCTATTTGACTAAGAGGAACAGGATCTGATTGTATATCTCTTGTGCAAGTCTATGCACTGAGTCACAAACATTACTTCTCCTCGTGTCCTTAATTAAGACTCTGTATATATAATGTTACTGACTCCTGAAGTTTTATTTTGGATGTTATAGCATTAAGGAACCTCAAGATGCCAGGAGTTAGCAGTTTTCTTTTTTGGAAAAGCCTGAACTCTTCTAGTGTCACATGTCAGCAAGAATGACAAAAACATTTTTTACTTTCAAAAGTCATGATATCATCACTATCATATCATATGATGGCCAAGATTGATACATGAATTTTTTTTTTTTCATTGGTTGGGTTTTGCTTAGCTAAGTTTTCTTCACAGGGAGTTAAAATACTACTGCATTAAGCCTGTCCTTCACTAATATCTAATGAAACTTCAGAACAGTCACCGGAGTTTCTATGAATATTGTTGAAATAAATCTGTCAGGGCTAGGTTTTTAATATTTATCAATTAGAGTGACCAGTCACCAAAGTAGTGGTAGGAGCAGCGGTCAAAATGGTTAGCTTGAGAGTGTTGTAGGGAAAATGAAAGTCCAAATCGGTTACATTATATACTAGCAATATGCTTTCTCTTGGCTATCCATCATCCAATGTGTTTAAGCGCTGTTTTTTGTCTGTTTAAACACTAAAGGGAGCATCTCCATGGCAATCTGACCAAACCCTATAGTTCCCATAGGTCTTATGAATCCTTGGTTCTCTGTTCATTTTTACATTAGCACAGGTGCTTATGCAACCACATATTGCAAAATTCCATGAACTGTCTTGGTTCTCTGTCATCAGATGGTGCTGATATGTTGCATCCTGTTATTCTTTGATTTATCTTTTCTTTGTTTTGTCCCTAGGAGAGGGCTCAGACATGTCTGGGATCAGGGAGAAAGAAAAGACCAGGCAAACCTTTTTTTAAATTGACCTAAAGTGCCATGGAGCAGTGTCATACACATTACTTTGTGTACATCTTTCCTTCTGTTTCCTCATAAATACTTCCCTAAAACATGTGAGAAATCTCGTTACCATTTTTCTCTGTCTTCTGTTATATTGTCCGATATATCTTTATTATGTGTACTGGAAACAGATTATGGTACCTGATAATGACAGAGCAAACAAGAGATAGCAATATATTGAAGTATCTTTGTCAGCTAGTCAGAGGTGGGCTGAAATGAAGGGAAGGTTAACGAAACAGAATAAATTTGTGGTTGATGAATAGTCCTGGAAAAGAGCTCTGAGATATTAGCAGGATAATTGAGAGAAGAGTGTAGATTCATCTACGTGCTGTTGGTTGGACATGGTGAGTGTATGTTGTGATGCTTTGGTATGTCCTTTCTTTAAAAGGATGATAGCAGAGAAATAACATTAAATCCTTTCCTTGGTTTTGTTTTCTACTACATTACATACTTATTTCATGCATCTAATCTAAATCTAATCTCATTATCTAATTTAATGTTAAAATAATCTTCGGAATATGGTATAAACATGAAGATTCTTCACTCCCAAGCTGTATTCCTCTTTATCTCTGACCCAGTATATCCTAAGTTGTTTTTCTACTGGCATCGCTTGAACAGGAGATGTGATGATAAAGTCCACAAAAAATCTGTGTGACTAAGGAAGATATATTTTCAAAACATGTCAAGCGAAGGAAATAGCTAAACTTGCATGTTAGTTATTTGTGAGTGAATATTCTAATGATTTAAGCTGCTGTTACTTTACTTTTTGCAGTGTTTTTGGCTTGGTTCTGTAAAATCAACAGTATATATGCTTTCCTGACAGGGAAAAAAAAATGGAATAAGATTTTAGTAATGAAACTAAATTTCAAGTGCTGAAGTATCAAAGAAGAAATCTTAATGGTTTTGATTGTCACTATATGTCTACGTAGGGCTTTCCACGTGGCTTTTTGATCAGCGTTTGATCAGCTGTTTTGACCCTTCCGAGATGCAAAACTCTCAGTGATGGTGTATAGAAGAATCAAACTTAAGCCCGTCTTCTTTCCTCAACAATTTGTTGTTAATGCTAGTAATCTTAAATATAATTTTATGTAATTAAGAAAGACAAATGAGGATAGTAGTTTTGATGTTCATACTTAGAGTGTATGCCCCCCATACTTAATTTTATGATGTTTTTGTACATTGATAGGAACTATTAATTTGAACTTTCAAATATTTTTTTGCTTCATTATCCTGTTCTAGAGCTGTAGTGCATCTTTGTTTCTTTACAGGTAAAAGGAGGCATTGAGACTACCTTAAAAAAAGAAGTCCTGCATTATGACTACTCTTCTTCATATTTTGATATATTTGTAAGTGTTCCCCCCGCCCCCACTCCAGAAAAAGTAATTATGCTACTTCTGTCTTTGAGTTTCATTATTTTGCTGGTATCTCTTATGATACATGTTAATGCAGAAGCGAAAAGTGTTATTTGTTAATTTGGATGAACAGGCAATTATTTTGCATATGGTTGAACTAAAGGTTCTAAACATCTAATGCTAAGTTATATACCTTCATTCCATGAAAGGGATCTAGGTCATTGAAATGATGTATAACTCAGTCATTTGCAGAATGCTTCTCCTTCTGGTACAAATGTCCAAACTTATATATTTGTATAGTATGAAGTGGGTTCATTGTACTTTTGGCCATTTCTGTTTTGTTTGTTTGTTTTATAGGTTGTGAGTATATCTTTTAAAAGAAATCAGAGGCAGTCTAAAGCCTAGAAATAAAGGAGCAATAGAGGGCTAGGATCCCTGATCCAGAAATCATATCTCTTTGTTGCTGCTGTTTCATTCTTTGCCCTAGAGCAAATTCTGTGGTTCACCTTCTTTTGCTGCAAAATGTTTGGAACTGCTTGCTTCTTAACTGTGCTTAAGTACTTGCTTACCTATGAAAAAGTAGGGCTTTTTTGGGAGTACAGTCAGAAAATAACTGCAGGCATCTCCAGAAAGAATAATTGATATTTTGCAATGTTGAGATTTCAGTGCATACTTTAAATCTAATGTGTAGGGTTTTCTTTTTTTTTTTTTAATTCTTCCATACATTTTTGAATTCTTGAATACCATTTATAATGGTATTCATGCATAGTAGCATGCGAGAAAGGTTAGTGAGATGTGCCGTAGAACTTAAGGTATTTCCTGGTCTAACTCTGTCTAGACTGAACTGCTTAGATTGCAGTTAGGTAAAATGATTATAAGTACACTTCATTAAGAATTTTTTTTTTACATTCCTAATTTGTGGAATTGCACATGCTTGCATATTTGATGCATTGTAAGCATGTGAGTGATGCCATCAGCTGTGTGCTTTAAAAATGGGAAATGATACACTATTTTTATCTTAGGCAAATCCACTTTCAGATTTGCTTCTTAATAGCAGAACTTGTTTTGTCCTGTTTTAAGTTGGTTTATAAATAGTTAGTATTTTCAGTGAGCTGAGAATCTTGTGGTGGTTCTGTGTTCTGAATTAACCAACAAATATATTTTTTTTCCTTTCTCTATAGCTACTGGCAGTCTTTCGATTTAAGGTGTTAATACTTGCATATGCAATGTGCAGGCTGCGCCATTGGTGGGCAATAGCTGTGAGTAGTAGCCAAATATAATGGAATTTTAACTAGAATGGGTCAAACGGACAAATATTAGATGTCTCTTAACGTTTGTATGTTAAGAATCATCTTGATATATATAAAAATTCACTGTAAAATAAGTATTAACAGATTTAAAAAAATCTATTCTGGAAGATCTTCAGCTTAAAGGCAAAATTAATAGTACAGTGGATGTGATTCTTACCAAGCATTACGTTAATACAAACTGAAGGCTTAATTTGAATCCAGTACATATGCTTAACCTTCTGTTACCTCTGACTTCTAAACTGAAGTTCGAAATACACGTGCACTGGAAATAAACTGTATTCCAAAAAGAGGAGGAATTGTCATTGTTCCAAATATCCAGTTCTGTGCTAACTCCTAAATTCTTAGCTTTTTTGAATTTTGCATGCCAATGCATGAAGCTTGTATTGCTTGTTCTGAGGCAAAAGGTAGATTATGCATTCCTTAGAAAGGAAGTTCTTGAATTACAGCCAACAATACTTTTTTCACTGGGTTGGAAAAGATATTTTCATTGCAGCTATGTATGAGAGAATGCAAACTGCTTAATGACAAACTCATGCTTCCATCTCTGTGTTTGCCTAAAAGTTAATACTGTAGCCTGTAATATAAAATGAATATTGCTGGCTCAGTATACTGTAAATCTTGGAGATTTTTCCTCCATGGTGATGTATGTAGGTATGTCTGTGTATAACCTTCTTCAACTGACTAGTATGCAATCTACTTAGTGGATTTTCATAAAAATTTCATAATTTTTGAAATTATTAACATGATACACGAGTAGTAATTGCTACTCTGATTGCAATGGGATTTTTATTTCAGAGTGCACGTATCTTAAAACCCCTTACTCATAGCTGTATAGCTTCAGAATATTTCCTACAGTGACAATTTCCAACTTGATACAGTTTATGAGTTGGTGAAGATTGACCCATCATGTTGGAAAGCAATAGACATACAATGTCTCACTGAAGATCATGTAGAAACCACTGAGCTTAAAATCCAATTTGCACTTACCAGTGAGAAACTTAATATGTTTTTTTTTTTTTTGTTGGGCCCAAAGGCACTAATATATTTAGATGCTTTGCTTAAGCGCACGCTACTTGTTCATTTCCTTTTTCTATAGACAGTAGGTCTGAGGTTTATTTTATTTCATCTCATGTCACCTTTTTCAAATAGGAAATAAGAATATTAAGTATTCAACAAAAGTTGGATATTTTCACAACATGAGGGGAATTACAGTATTCAGGTTTTCTCGTGCAAAGATGCTTTATTATTTGAAATGATTGCTTTGAGATGAGTATTATTGAAAATAATTCGGAATAATTGCTATTTTTCTGAAAAAAATCTTTTTTTTTTAGAGGAGTTGGTGCTAAAATATTGCATCTTCATTATACAGTAAGATCACAATTTATACAGTTCAGTGTTTGTATAACGTTTGGAGATGTCCAGGAGGTTATTTTAAAATAATTAAACTTGATAATTTTTGTTGCCCTATGATATTGCCATTGGGAAATATTTTTAAAGCTGCAACTGATACATAATTGCAAAAATAAGAAAGTAAATGCAGCTGTTAGACCTAACTGTTCCTATCCTTTCTCTTTCAGTTTACAACGGCAGTGACCAGTGCCTTTTTATTAGCAAAAGTAATTATTTCACAGGTATATATTCTAATAGAATGTTTGTTTTTGCTTCTTGAAGAAGCAAGATTCTTGAAGATAATTTCTGTAACACGTCATTTTGTTTCCTTCAAGCTGTTTTCACAGGGTGCTTTTGGCTATGTGCTCCCCATCATATCCTTCATACTTGCCTGGATTGAAACCTGGTTCTTGGACTTTAAAGTGTTACCACAAGAGGCAGAAGAAGAAAACAGTAAGCTTTTGGTTTTTTCGTCAGTCACTGTAGTTGACTACATTCAATTCCATAGCATATGGCAAAAAAACCCGTCTTCTTTCAATTGCTCAAGATCTTGGGAGAGATGAGGAAAAAATACTCATGTAGCATATTTTTTCTGTTTCTTGAAAGTAGTGTGTATGCCTTCAAAGAGGTTCAGTTTATGCAGGGAGGCCAAATTAAAAGTTGTAAGAGCCAAATCTGTAATCAGTCAGGCAAGCATATCTTCTTTTTCTTTATGCTTAAGGTGTGAAAATCTGATTAGTTTGGGCTTTTTATTTTGAGAGTAACATACACAGTTGTTACTGGCTTCTCTTCTAGGAAGAACAGACCCAATAGCTAATTCTGTGTCCTTAATTATTCTTTTGGAGGTGGAAAGGGAGTGTGCTTCATGCACAGAATGAGACCAGAGCAAGTATGAATTTCAGCCTCTTCAAGATGAGGCAGCAGATCATAGGAGTGCATTCAACTAAATAGAGGAAACTCTGATTTAATGAAAGAGATCATTACTTGGTGATGATAAAAAGAAAGTATAGATTTCTACTAGAGATGTTCTGTCTAGTTTCAACAGCAGGAAGGTAATTCTATAGAGAACCTTTGGTTTCTGCCTTTATTGCTCTTAAGTTAAAGGCAGATAGGGAATAGTTTTTGGTTTTGACCCAGAACTATTTGTCTCCTCTTTAGTAGGAAATGTGATTATTTTCCATCTTACTGTAGTGCTAAAAAAAAAACAATTTTCTAGCTTTTCTTGCTAATACAGTGCTAGAGAGCATTGGTTTTGGGTTTTTTGTTTGTTTGTTTGTTTTTTAAAGAATTTAGAACATAACTGTCTTTCCAATAAAAAGGCTTTCTAGTGTTAAATGCTTCCTGTTTCTGGGAGCAGTTCAGCTAAATAAAAGATAAGATCCTCGGTAAAAAGATGTGGGTGTATTTGAACAAAACACAGTCAGATTCTGATCTATAAGAAGGGGATGAAGTGCTCTATTTTTTTTTTTAAACTTGTGTCTATCTTTCCAACCAAGCGTGTGCCTTTTAATATTTTGTGACTTACATTTCTATTCTCTCCAGTACAGGAAGGTCAGTCTCTGTATAAGTAACAGATACAAGTCTCCTCTAGACACTGTGAGCAGATCACAGAGTGACTATGTGGAAAAAGTAGTTTGGGTTGGAAAGAGGTTGCTTTTTATAATTGCTAGCTACCTCAGGTAGTTTTTCTAATTCAGTAAAACATAATTTTCCCCCCTGCCCTGTCTATCTTCATGTGTCAAAGAGCAAAGGATAGAAGTTTTGATAGTCTTATACAGACCTGTTGATACCAGTAGTTCCTTTCCCCCCCAGCCTCCTTGCTTTCTCTTTCCTCTATTATGCCCATCAGAATACCTTTCTTAACTCCTTCTATTTTCTTGTTTTTGTTTTTGTTTTGTTTTTGTTTTTGTTTTTTTTTTTTAGATAAAACTGAAGCTGTTGAGACAGACTAAGTGTTATTGGGGAGGTTACTTGAGGAACCAAAGTGAGGAAATGCATTTATTTGGTTCCATGTGGCAGCTCGCCTAGCATTGAAAATATGATTCAGAGTTAAGGTTACATTAATGAATTTGCATTTGACATCCTAACCATGCATTTTCATGCAGTGGGAGGAAAACTTCTTTCCATCATGGATATAGTATCTTTGTTTGGCTGAAGTGTCTTTCTTAGCTTACTGAAACTATATGGAAGACTTTAATGCTAGATTAATGATTTTTTGGGCCCATGTTTAGTAGCAGTAACTTGTTATAAGGCAATACATTAATCTTCACTGTTACTTTTTTCTTCTTTAAAATACTATGGATAATAGACTGATTTTCTTTTTTAATTTAGGACTGTTGATAGCACAGGATGCCTCTGAACGAGCAGCTCTTCTTCACCCAGGTGTCTTTTCTGACAGGCAGTTTTATTCTCCTCCTGAATCTGTAGCAGGTAATTATGTTTGCATGATGAATGTTTTTTCCTCTTCACATTCAGCTTCTGCATATTTTTTCAACTTTTAAAGTAAAATGGGGAAATGTAAAGGGGAAAAAACGTGTTTTCCTTTTAGAATAAGGAATATACGTTACAGACCTATAATGAGGGATTCTTTTATAAAAAACTTAGTTAAGTTGCAACCTATCAGCTGAATCACTGTACACTTAGTGGGCCTGCTCATGTACCTCAGAAGTAATAAAAAACGTGATGGATTAAGCCATCATCATCAGTTCTTTAATTCCCAGCCAAGTCTGTGTGAGAGAACCCCATCAGTTACTAGAGTGCAGGCAGCAGGCAAATAATGTTAAATGCATGCACCTGACTGCTTTTGCTTTGTTTCCTCCATTTCCAGCTAACTTCTCTCATGAGTAATACCGAAAGCCATCTCCACACCATTTTAAAAGTTGGAAAGTAATTTAGACCTTGCTCTAAATAATCTAACACTACTATAAATAACACAAATACACTGCACCAGATTTACATGGTCATCTCTGAGTCCCTTTCCATTTTTAAGGGAAAACTTTTGGAGTTCTGTTGACTGGCTTTAAGATACAGATAGTATGACATAAATTTGTATTGCTACAGCAAGGGTTTTCTGCTCCCTTTATCCTGATAGCAGTAGTCTTTATGCAAAACAGTTGATATTTATTCCAGCCTAAGATTGGAACTATGTGATACTGTAGGACAGTTGGTTAACCTGGAAGAAAACTGGTTTAAAACAAATTGAAAACTCAATCAAGGACTATTTTTCTTTTTCATAACTTCAAAAACTCCTTCTCTGTATTACCCAGAGCTTTTTTTTTTTCATGTTAAATGTTTTGAGGACAAATATTAGTTATACCTTGATTCTGAATATACTGCACTGCATTCTACTTAAGAGTCACCACAAGATTTAAGAAAGTGTTTGTATGTATTTTGAGAGAATAGGTAACTTCTTAATGGGTTGAAGGGATTTGAGGTTGAACTTAGAGGGCCCCGGGTGAACCCCAAAATCCCACGTCAGTCTCTCTGTACTAAAATGTGTCCCTTTTATGCCTTATCATGTACTAGAGTACTGCTCAGTGCTTATAGCTATCTGTCATATCTCATTATGAAGTCATAACTGTTGGTGATACCCCTTCAACAGCTTGATGACTGCTTTTAAATAGTTACTGATTGTACGGTAAATGGCTCCATCTAGGGATGAGAGCAGATTAAGACAGTGCTGAGTATAGTGCCGTGCTGTATCAACACATAAGTGAGGAAACACTTTTGTGCTTTCAGACAAAGTTGCTAGCTTTTCCACGTGGAAATTTTTAAAATATTACGTACTTTTATTAGGCAGGTGCAAAATTATGCTGGAAAGAGTTAATTTCCAGAGTTATTTAAGTTTCCCAGACATTTTGTCGAAGACTGAACTTTCTTATTGTTTGTTTTCCTGTGGGAAACCCTTCTTATTGAAGCTGCTAAGGAAGTACATAAAAACACGTGGACTGGGCTGGGAATTTCCCTGCAGCCCCAGCTAGTGCTGTCCCCTGCCTCAGATGTAGGCAGGGACATGTGTGGCTTGCAGTGGAGCTCTAGATTTGCAGGTAATAGATGCTTTCCTGAATTTGCTCAGTATCAGATTGTGGCCAGCCCTGAGAGCTGCTCCGCTCTTTACTGTGGGCCTTGCAGCCCTTTCTCTGTGAAAAGAAAGAACTGGAGAAGACAAGTGGTAACAGAGAGGCCGAGGGACATGCTGGGTGTGTGGCTGAGAGAAGACCCCTCTTGCCAGGGGACTCGCTAACAGCAGGGACTATAGGGCAGCTTTTCTCACTACTTTGGAAATGGTTTCACCATGTTTTGTGAAGTGCACATGAGAACAAGGGGGAAACTGCGCTTGCCAGAGAAGAAATGTGCAGTAGTTTGTCCTGAATGTGCCCTAATGAAGCCTTGAAGCACTTGTGAAGTGAATCCATAGGGGAGGCTGGTATTTCTGGAAGGATCCTTGGGCTTTTGCTTGGTTTAGCTATCTCTTAACAAGGTGGCAAATGTGAGAACCAGGTAAGTAAGTACTTGAAAAGGAAAAGAGAAGTTTTTTTTTTTTTTTTTTTTTTTTAAGGGAAACACTTGCTTATAAATGACTTAATAAACTAGTATCAGTGTTGGTGTTTTTAATTTTTTTCTTTAAACTAGCTGATAACACTCCTTCCCTCCAATTTAGGATCAGATGAAGAATCTGAAGAAAAACAGGACAGTGAAAAGCCAATTGTATAGCAAATGAGAGAAAACATGTAAGTACCTTTGCACAGAACCTTAATTTTTGTAAAATAATTTGGATGATGGGGTAATTCTTGGGAGTTCATCTCTTAACCTTTCCTAGCAAGTAGTTCAAGCAGGAAGTCCTGCAAGGCAGGTATCTGGCTGTTGTAGAGCCTGTAGTTGTGCTCCTCAGTACTTGCATGTTGTTTTCCTACTTATCCCAGGCAAGAGATGCAGCTGAGCAGGGGTCTGAAGTAGCTCTTGTGGAGTCCAGTGTGAAGAGCTGAGTTTCACTGGTCCTGCTGGAAGGACAATGAAGGAGAAGTGTAAAAACTCCCCCTTTTTTCCCTTATTCCACGATTTATTTTCTTTTACCTTCACTTTCACTGCAGATGATTTATGGTATTTGAAGCTAGAGAGGAATAAATCTTATGGGAATGGAAGTTTCTGATTTAAAATGCTGTAGTAGGAAGGAATGGATGCTCTGTTCTTTTTGTCTTCCTTGCCATTCATGTCTGTTGCCTTGCCTCATGTGTTTCCCTGACTTGTATCATCTTTTACAGAAAGAAAATGTTGAAATTCAGAGACTGTGACAACAGAGTATGCGGCAGACATGCAGGTGGAGCTGCTAGCTGGAGAATGTGCTCATTAGAAAGCAAAGGGAAGGGTTCCGATGTACTGTAATACCTCAGCAATGTGTAACCTTATTCACATATGTATATTAGGTTGCCTCAAAGGTGGTATGAAACTACTTGTCCATGATGTATTCAGTGATTCTTGAAGTTGATCTTCTAATGACTAGGTAATTACTGGAAAGTGTTGTCTTGTGTACCTAATCCAAAGACTGGTAATATAATGAAGTAAAACTCCTCTATGGTGGATGTATATTTAATGATTATTGAGACTTACTAAGTAAATCTATTTTATGTTGTTAGAAATTTGTCATTAGTCTTATGTTTACTTTTTTTAACTCCATACATTTTTTTTTTTTAATGGTTATGTTCACTTTCTAAAATAAAAACGTTGTTAAAACCCGAGCAAGGTGTTGTAGTATTCTGTTAGTTCCACTGCAGTTCAGTTTCTTCCATTTCTTTATTCCTGTCTGGGAAATGGGGTTTCTAATTTGATTTTGGTTTGTCTAGATTTGGCTCTAGTCTTAGTGTTAGTGACCTGCTACTTCTTTGCCTGTTGTATTTGCAGCATCTTCTGCAAAACTTAGTGACCTGTCCTGTGCTGGTGATGGACCTTATTCAGGTTTAAGGCAGAGAGGGGAGTAAATGAACCATTGCAAATACAAGTGTTTCTTTACCATCCAACACTATTTAATAAAGAAAACTATCCAACAATCAGTTGGATTACAGGTGTAAGATCTGTACAGGTAAGAAAGATATATTCTCAGATATAGGTCATCTGAGGTGTTAATCATTGCTTGATCAAAAAAAAATTCGATAATCTGAAGTTCTGAGGCATCTTCCTCATGTATGAGAACATGAATGCTTTGGATTTTCATATTCAGTCCGTAGGTATTATAATACCACAAGCATGCAGCTGGATCAGCCTGGGTAGCAAATAGGACTTTCACAGGTAACTCATGCATTGTTTTTATTGCTCTCTATTGCTCTCTTATTATTGTGGAATAGAGGTGTAATACACTAGTAATACAGTACACTGGACTGGCTCATGTCTAACCACAGCTTTTCCTTGAACCAGTAGTGATTGTTTCATCTTACATATATTTTTTTCCACTGAAAAAACATGCCTTCCAGCAAACAGACAAGACTGTCAAAGCTTTAAAACATCTGTTGGCTCCCCCTTATTCAGCCACAGTAAAACAGCTGAGGGTAGGGGCTTGTGGGCAATTGCACCTTGAGAGCAGTACAAGGGGAACAACAGAGATGCCACTGAAATATGCAGTAGCTGTATTTAAATAGATGTTCTGAAAGTACTTTCACACCTATTTTATTTCAATTGGGGTGGTATCAAACTTTAGCAAATAATGAAATTATGTGCTACTTTTTTGCTCTAAATTTTTTCTTGTAAGGAAGAGTATGACTAAAAATTAGTCACCTGTGTCTTCTTACATTGAAGATCAGCATAACCCTGAAGGCAGTAAACAGGCTCATGGGCTTCAGTGTGCTAATTTTTAAAATCATAGTGCTCTGTGACTGTCAGAATTGAGCCTGACTTTTTGTCATCCCTATCCAATGTTGTATAATTAAACTTTTTGAAAAGAAATGTCGTGTCAGAATATTTAAGTTCTGTTCTTATTGCTGCACAGCTGGTGTATAAGCATGAAATTCCCCTGCCATGGCTGCCTTAGCATGCTGTCCAGAGGCAAAACTTGCACCAAGGTGATGGCACCAAGGCTCGGTCCATGCACATTCATTTTCACTCTACAGCTAGAAAACAGGGCAGTGATCTGATGTGGCTTGCAGTGTTAACCTACCACAGCTTTCTTGAATATTAATTGTTAATTCCTAGGAAAGAAAGCTAAGTCTATCCTCTCTTGTGCACTGACATACAGTTATCAGTACGTCAGGCCACTTTATTTTATCGTGAACCTCATAGACCTTCACTTACTGTTTCCTATGGAGGTGGAAGGAATAAGACCCCCTGCAATGCTGTGAAGAACTGGTATTGGTGATAAAGGTGTTCTGTGGGACTAGACTGACAGATGAGAGAGGCATTATCAGTGGTATTCTGATAATTCAGAGTATTCTGGTTAATTCACTAGAGTACTGCTGTCCTGTAATATGAATGCACTGAGTGAGTCACAGGTTAGAGTCTGTTCATTGAAGTCTGGGCCCTTCTTAAGCTTGTTCTTTGATCCATTCAAGTGGTTGTTATATTTCTGTCGCATCTTTCTAGTTGTTTGAATGTTCCTATTAGGACAGTCTCGATCAATGTTCTCAGATCTGTGCTCTCTCCAGAGTTATGGTACAACAACAAACTAAAATGTGCTGCGATCCATTTTGAAGATGAATCTCGTCATTCAGAAAAATCATGTTCCTCATTAACTTTAAAGGATAGATATAATATGGTCAATACCTCAAGGGACTTTTTACTTAATCATTAATCCTCCTGAAACTAGGACACTGCACGTTCTGCAGAATAAATGCTCCCCTATGAGAGATGGGGAAAAAATATAAAAAAGAAAAAGGTGCAGAACAGCTCATAGCAGCACATTTCAACATAGAAAAAAGAGTTGCCCACACCTTTTACCTGTTCACAGGAAAATGGTCATAGTCACTCTTGTTTGGAATGAACATGCTCTGTTTTGATATTGCTAATAGTATTGGAAATAGGCTTGCAAGTCTAAAAACTCCAGAAGTTTAATCTAAGACTACAAACTCCATATTGAAGAAAGCCTCCCACAATGGCTTATTTTCCAAACAAGCTGAGTATCACCTGCATGGGGATGACTTCTCAGGGGAAGCAACAGCAACAGTATCAACACCTCCTTCTTGAGGCATGCACCCCAGGACAGCCTAGTTAAGCTTGCTCAGGGCATAGTCATTCTGGCAGCGCCTCATGTCTATGTGCTAGAAGTGACAGCTACGTTTAACTTCTTCATTTGTGATTAATATCATAAAGTGAAGCAAAAATGCTTGGGTCCCCAATTCTACTCCTCTTAAAAAAAAAAAAAAAAAAAAAAAAAAAAAAAAAAGGAGACAAAAAAAGCCCTTTGAGAGAATGGAAATATGAAGTCAGGCAACCGTTGCAAATGATGCAATAAAATGAGATATAAAATCAAGGCGTTTTCAAGGTCACATAAGCAGCCTCAACACCCCCACATGGTGCTCCATTAGGTGCAGACGCCTGTCCTGCAATCCGTGGCTCTGAGATCCACCCACACTTTGGGGACGATGCTCCCCCATCTCCCAGAGCAAACCGACCCTTAGAGCTGAGGAGCAGGAGCTGTGGTGGCTGCATCCCTGGCATGGCCACCAGATGGCTCAAAAGGTTCTCGCTTCAGTCGGCTCTCATGTTCGCTTGTCACTCCCCAAAGACAAGAGATAACGGGGGCAAACGTGGAACTTAAAGACCATGCCTGTAAGTGGGCTAGACATCAGCTTTTGTGACTCAGGAAAGGTATTTAATATAATGCTCTTCATATCTTTATTTCCAATTTTTAGATGAAAAAGAAGAAAAACATTTCCTTGATACAGCCTAGTACTATTTATTTCACTTCTCAATTTATACTTCTTTCCTGCTATTTGTCCCTCAGCTTTATTTTTGACTTGGGTTACAGCAGTGTTTTGATAAACTTTCCTGTTCACCCATAAAATAACCTTTCAACTTTCCAAGATTTTACATATCTTCTACACTGAAGATACAGAAAATGTTAAAATATCTTCTGATTCATTTAACTTGACTGAACTTCTACATATGCACTTGCATAGTGCACAAATTTCCTCAAAAGGTAGGAAAATGCACCTTTTGGAGGATAATGACTATTGCTAAGTAACAATTTTGATGATCTTGCAAACACTTTCAAGCTGGAAAAGCTTTTTCCAGCAAAATCAGAAGTGAGGGGAAAACAAGAGTCTGGGGACTACATTTTTTTTTTTAGGCAAAACATTTTATTTATACATAACTTCTTATTTGAAGAAGCATAAGGCTATTTGAGAAGCCGAGAGAGAAGTCAGTTTTGAAACAGAGGATCATTGGATCCTTTAGGAAGAAGTCATTGATCAGTGTAAGCTTTCCTCCTGACATGGTAATTTAGAAAACATTTTACATGTGAATTGTAATTTTGTCCTCTAATGACTTTGCTTTAACAGGACCTGAAAACCTAAAATATATTCAGAGAATGTAGCATCAACAGAACATGCATTTACTGCGCTTCCCCATGGACTCTGCTACCTACTTCTCACTTGGTCCTTGCACCTTCTGGTCTCAGAAGGATGATGTAACACACAGGGGACACCCAGTCCATGACAGTTCCTAGTTTCCATGGCCAACTCTGAGGAACTGGATTTTCTACCAAGCCTTATTGTAAATACTTCCTCACTGATTTTCCAGACCCAGGAGGAACACAAACATGAGCTGTAGAATGCTAGTACCTCATCATGGAGCATCAAGTTGAATAAACACACACAATTTATTCACATATAATGTACAGCTGCTTCCACTGCAACCTCGATTAACACCCACTTCTCCAACAGATTAATGCAAGCCTGAAAAAACAAAAACAAACCAACAAAACACTTAGCATTCAGATTACCAGGTTAAAAAAGTATCTGCCTTATGACAAGAAACATAACTTTGGGAAGGGACTGGCAAGTTAAACCGCAGGTCTCTTCAGCAAGTGCTTCTCAGAAGCCAAATGACTAACTTGTGAGAGGACCCTCTGAGGAGCAGGGATGCATTTGTGGCCTGTCAGGGAGGCGCTCCAGGAAGGGTGAAAGGATGGGCTGTTATCCACCGAGTGGAGGTTATTCCCAGCCCCACACCTGTGACAGGGTGTCCTGTAAGTACCGCCGCGTTCGCTGGGACCCATCAGGCAGCTCCAGCACAGCCCAAGCCCTCCTTGCTGACAGCCCTAGGGACACCTGTGGCACATTCGGAGGCCTCCCCACATTTCAGGTGGAATTGCACTGATAACCCAAGCTCCCTCCATCCAAGACCCTTGTATCCACTTTATATTAACCTCTCACTTTTTTATGGTCAGCAATTAGGCATGACCCTCCATTCAAGAGGTACTAACAACCTTGTCTGGCCTGGTGCAGGCAAGTTTCTCTAAAATTTTCTGATTATTGTAATTAAACTCAAATTATAATTAAGCTCAACTAAGCTGTCTGTTTGTTTTTACTTGTTGGTTTGATTTTTTTTTCAACCAAGCCCAGGCTTTTCTGACCAAAAATAATACCTTTCGCTGTAGCGTTTGCCTCACTTATGGCTAAGGCATCTTTTGCATTTGGTCAACTAACAATTTGTGGTTTTCAGCAATGGTGGTAAGATCTTGTAGCTGTTATTATTGGCTGCCATAGATACACTGATTGCAATTAAGTAAATTGTGCTTTGATTCATAAGGAAAACTTTCCCCTTTGTTAGCCCAGTTTCAGTCATGCTTACTTACACATCTCCCCCCGCCTTCAAATACTTGTGACCAGACAACAGGACCTTTTCGCTGATTTTCTTGTTACAGCTTTTCATCATACCTCCCAACTTGGCTGCAGCCCTTTCACAAACACTTTGAAATGTCCCTCTAGGTCATCCTTTGCTGTTAATGTCCACGTTCACTGACTTGGTCCCAATGTGACCGACAGCAAAGATGTACCTGCAAGCCCCAGGCATGAGCGGGTCAGTGCTGAGGAGGAGTCACTTCTGTCATAAATCACCCAGCAGGAGATGCTCAGGGGCCAAAATAGATGCCTGGGGAGTGAGCAAGACGGGGCCCTGTGAGGTGTCCGGCGCAGCCTCCGCAGGAGGAGACCTGGGATGAGAATGAAGCATCCTAGGCCAAGTGAAAAGCCAGCTACCAAGCGGCGTGTGGGAAGGCATCTGCCACGGTCACTTTTGGCTTCCTAGAACACGTCTGGAGGGAGGTGGGCTCTTCCAAACCAACTGTTTGTACAAATGCACATGACATTGTGTCCGAAAAGGCACGTGGTTGTGCCTCCAGCTGTTTGCTTCCTCAGGATTAGTAACGGAAGGGGCATCCTGTTCAAACCGCTTCAAAACAAACCACTGCTCTGCTGTGTGTATGCTTCCCGATGTACCAAGGAAGAAGGAAAACAGAAAATCAGATATAACGACAGGGAGCACTGTGGTGCTGTGCCAGGTAACCTGGCTATTTCTGTTCTTTTAATTGCAAATCATGATCAACCTAACTATTGCTTAATTACTGTTTACTGTTAGTTGGATATAAAGATGGATGTTGTAGGTACAGCTGGGAGCTGCGTATTTGCAGCCTCTGTCTCTCAAGATCTTAAGAAATTTGCTAGGAGCATTTAAGTAATCCAAGCTGCCTTGAAACTTTTGAACACGGGAACCTTTCAAGAAGTCACCTTATCTTTGCCTTTGAGATGTTACCAGCACAGCTTGCTCTGGCTCCAGCACTGGCAGATCCCTTCTTGTCCCAAGTGGATAGATCATCACCGCTAAAACAGAATCAAATGCCTCAAGAGCAATGTGTCGGAGTGACTGGAGTGTAGGTGTTCTCATCTTAATCCAGAGAAACATTTCTCAAAGGCCCCATGTGAAAGGGGTTATTTCTGGTAGAAAGTTCCAACACAGCCTTTGAGGAAGGGTCTCCTGTTAGGAGTATAAAACTGGTGCAAGCAGGATGTAACGTGGTAGCTGGGAGTTATGCTCTTACAAACAGGAGTGAAGAACAGGAAGCAGCAGAATCCAAACTAAATTTTGCTGTGTTATTTTCACAGGACCTCCTTGGAGAGGAGGTCCATGACCAGATAAACACTATCTGAGAGCTCTTATTTTCCATCAGGAAAGGGTTTGTGGGGAGGAACTACAAAATGATGAAATATTAAAAAAAACTTTCAGTGTTTTGGCAGGACAAGTGACTTCCAACTCCATCTACGGGTAATGAAGTATCAGTAAGAAAACAGAGTTAACACTGTGCTGTACCAGTAGACTGTAACCCAAGAACTGTTCATGACACATGGGATACTTAGGAGGGGAAATTCCATAGTTACAGGAATATAGGTCAAGAATGAAATGCAATGCTTCCTTTTAGGCTTCCAAATAAAGTGCCTTTTCCACTTTACACAGTGGCATAATCCCTAGGAGTAACAGGGATTAAAAATACTCTGATGATTCAGAGGGAACATGTATGCAGTTAAATGTAAGAAAGATCTACTTCACTGCCAGTAGACTAAGGAATATTGGTGGAAACTGGGGGCTGGATTCACACTGCTTTTTTGATAATAGAATATAAACTGTTAATGCTCGTAAGAGGTAGTCCATTCTCTTGCTGTGGTAAGAACATGAGTATAAGTAAGTCAAACCTGAAGATGCAAAAAGTTCTGAAAGGCTGTATGTTGACTCTATCAATATTCTCATTTTGTCCTTATAGGTGTAATTATAATGATACAAATATCTCATGATGTTGACTTCTCCTTCTTTTATTCCTCCTTGCCCATGTGCACGAGTGATGAGCAGAGGCCTAAGACACTGCATTGAGCTTAGCAGGTTTCCAGTGGAGCCACAGTAACAGCTTGAGGGCTTTCTGTGAGCCTGCCCCAACTTGCAAGTAAATGGTGGTGATGATGGCCCCATTTGTAGCTATGAGAAGTGGAAGAAATACAGAGGTGGAAGAAATACAGGAGTGAAAGAAATATTTTCATTTGACTGAAATGCTTAGGCACTGGTAGTCGTGAAATGTGCAGATAATGGTAGATCAGCTGAATAACAGAGGTGACATATCAGTTTAGCTTATATATTGATAGGAAAACAGTTAGACTTCATCTAGTCTGTTTCATCTAGTCATTAACTGCAGTGGTTGCAGCTTCAAAATTAAGCCCAGAAAGAGTTAATTTCTAACAGTTATTTAAGAATCTCAACTTCAAAATGAAAGGCAGTTATGCTATTCCAGGAAAATGAAAGGACTTCGATTTAGTGATTTAGCAAAAAGAAAAAGCTTAACCCTTCCCTTCCCTTCCCTTTCCTAATATGGGTCCATAATTCAGCTTTCAACTTGTGTCAGAAAGCTAAAGTTTCCAAGTTTCCCAGGTATTTTGTCAAAGACTAAGCTTTCTTCTCGTTTAGTTTCCTGTGGGATCCCTTCTCATAGAAGATGCCTAGACAAGTACCTAAGAACACATGGGATGGTCTAGGAAGTTCTCCAGAAGTGCAGGTCAGTGATCACCTGAATTTGCTTATTATCAGATTGTGGCCAGCCCTGAGACCTGCCCAGCTCTTCACTGTGGGCCTTGAAGCCCTTTCTCTGTGAAAAGAAAGAACTAGAGAAGACAGGGACAAGTGGTAACAGAGAGGCAGAGAGAGATGCTGGGTGTGTGGCTGAGAGAAGACCCCTCTTGCCAGGGGACTGGCTAACAGCAGGGACTATAGGGCAGATTTTTCACTGCTGTGGAAAGGGTTTCACCATGTTTTGTGAAGTGCACATGAGAACAAGGGGGAAACCCTGCCTGCCAGAGAACAAATGAGCAGTAGTTTGTCCTGAGTGTGTCCTAATGAAGCCTTGAAGCACCCGTGAAGTGAATCTATAGGGAGGCTGGTATTTCTGGAAGGATCCTTGGGCTGTTGCTTGGGTTAGCTAACTCTTCACAAGCCTTCAACACGGCAGATGTGGCAACCAGACAGGTAAGTACTTGAAAAGAAAAAGGGAAGTGTTCCTAAGGGAAGTACTTGCTTATAAATGACTTTTATAAGCCGATAATGTATGTTTTTCTTGAGAAAGAGTTAATAAGGTTCCCCCCTTCCTGTCTAGAATCTGATAAGACTGCAGAGAAAAACATTACAGTGAAAACCAATGACTGTTAAAAGTACCTTTGCACAGGGCCTTTTTTTTTTTTTCCTGTAAAAGTACGTTTTTTTTCTTTTTAGCTTCTTCCTAAATAATTTGATTGAGGGGGTAATTCCCATGTGTTCAGCATCTTTGAAACTGAGGCAGGAAATCCCCACGACAGGAGTTTGGCTGTTGCAGAACCTGTAATTTTGCTAGCCAACCCTCAAATGCTGGTTTACCCAGGCAAGAGGCAGGCAGCAGCCGAGCAAGAGCGCTGTGCAAAAGGTGTTGACTCAAACCGAAACACACCCAGCATTTTTTCACTGGCTACTGGAGGGACTGTGATGGATGAGTGTAAAAACTCCCTTTTTGAAAGGGGAGAGAGATTTATCCAGAGCTAGGAATGCAGGAGTACCAAAAAGATATTTTCTTTTAGTTGAGGTTTAAGTCAGTCAAGTTTATCCATCTTGAACACTGCATGAACAAAACCACTCTAATATCTGCCCTCCTCCTCTTCCTGTGCAGTGTCACAGAAGACCTGCATTATAAACTGCATTAGTGTTCTGGGGCTGCCCTTTTTTTGTTGCTGTTATAAATGACAGAATCTTTCCCTATTCCAGTAATTATTTTATTTTGGAATTATCTTGCCTCATGCCTTCACTTAATGATTTATTTTTAAGTAATTGTTTACTCACTTGTTATTAGTTTTATATTTACCTTCTTAACTCATCTATTTCATTTTTTTTTTTTTTATAGATATGATCACTTTCTAAAAATGTTCCTAAACCTGGGCAATATGTTGTCTGTTAGTTCAGCTCCGGATCAGCTTGCACCGCTCCTTTATTTGTGGCTGAAAAGTGGGGGTTCTGAACTGATTTTAGTTTGCCTTGATTTTCTGCAAGATGTTATGTTCGTGTTTGGCTGCCTCCAGCAGAGCGGTCTCAGTAGTAGTGGCCCACCATTTCTTTGCGTGTTGTGTTGCAGTATCAAAAGGATGCCAAGAGCTTCTTCTGCAGTAACTTAGTGACCCCTCCGGTGCTGGCAGTGGACATTATTCAGGTTTAGGGAGGAGAGTGGAATAAATGAGCCTTTGCAAAGTCAAAAATTGCAAAGCGTCACCTTAATGTAAAGGGAAAATATAAGTCTTATTACCCACAGGACTACTCACATCCGTTCACTATTTCACTATATTTCGGTATAGCCCTGTGTTCCCTGATTTAAGTGTAATAGTTAAGTATTACTGGAAACTGACTTTCTGTAATAATTTTTTAACAAAGAAAAGAACAAATATGAGATGTCACTCTTTTCAGTGGTAATTTTCTGGTATTCTTTTTCCTTCAACTCCTCAATGATGTTTTTAGCTTTGTAGGCCTCAGTAGCAAGTATCTTCCTGTTGTGTTTTCCCCTTCTCCTTACTGTAAGAGACAGGAGTATCTCTTCCCAAAGTCAGTGTGGTTAGTCACATCCAAGCAGCCTTCCTGCTGAAAACTGATTTGTTTTCAGCTGTCTGTCGAATACAGTGGAGCAAATCTTAATCACCTACTGCAGTAAGTAGGTCAAAAATGGTGGATCAAAGCCTATTTTGGGCGGGGGGGTTGGAAAACTCTGCTTGCTCTAATATCTTAACAGTATCTCTCAGATTTTTTTTAAATTCTTCAGCAGTTTTTATGCTGTGTGCTAGTGCCTCAACTGTTTTAGAATTTCTTGAAGACTAACATGTTTTCAATGGAAGTCAACAGGTATCAACATTCCATAACTCAGTTACATCTGTCTCCCAAGCATGGAGTCCAGGAATCCAAGGGTAGCAGCTTTCCATACCTCCTTTTTTAGAGTATTTTGATAGTTGAAAAAAAAAATCAGTATTCTTATGTTTGTATGTATGTTGCTGCACAGTATAGGACACAGAAGGACCTTAAGATAAGGAATATATTTCAAGTCCTTTTGGCAAAGAAATGAATTTGTGCAAGTTATTCCTGTCCTCCTCAACACACTGAGCCAAAGTTCATCCCATTCTGCTCTCTTGTTTTCATTAGAAACTCCAGATTCTGTAACTAAATTCCTAATAATTCCTATGCATTCATACTTGCAGTTCAATGATAAAAGTAGAGCGGCTGTAATGCTCATACTTGTAGAAGCCTGAAATCACTGACAATACCAAAAATGACAAAACTTGTGGAAGATTTTTATTTGGGAAAATGTCTTTTGAATCTTAACAAACTCTTGATCACAGAAATGTGCACTTATTAGATAACATGTAACTCTGGCATGCATTTATGATGTATAGAAATGTTGAGTCGTGTAGAATTTCTTGAGGACTTATGTGCAGCAGATGTAGCCTTTACCTGTTACGATACCACGAACATGCAGTTAGATCATCCTGCAGAGCGAAGAGTAAGTTTCACAATATTTTTTACATATATATTTTAGGCATGCGGTTTTTATCATTTGGTGTTTTCATTAGCAAGCAGGCTTTAGAGGCATGCTGTGGTAGCAGACAGGACGGGCTGTGGTCTAACTGTCCTCACTTATCGCCTGTGCTGATCACAGCCCACCTCCTCTGAACCAGTACTGACTGGTTCAGTTTACAGGGTTTTTTCCACTAAATAATCAAGCCTTTTTCTAAATAAACAGCTTTCCGACACCAAGAAACTTTAAAACATCAACTTGTTCTTTATTCAGGCTAAATAAATAAAATAAAAAGCTTGGTGCAATCAGTGTACATCGGTATAAATAAGATTATTTATACGGGAGCCTCTGAGCCATTGCATATACAAAACTAGCAGTAAGTGGTTGCACTGGCTTCAACCCACTATCTGTAAAATACTTATTACTCTGTGATAATAGGAACAGACCTCGTCTTATTTTTGTTTCCCATGCAATATTGTGAGCTCTATAAAACAGTTTCCCTCAGCTTAGTTGTTCAATAGGAAAAAAAATGTCATGAGTAGCTTTTATTTTTCTATCTTAAAAAAAAAAAAAAGACGGGGGGACTCCCCATTTAATAGACT
This sequence comes from Crypturellus tataupa, assembly GCA_034781795.1. Classification (NCBI taxonomy): domain Eukaryota; kingdom Metazoa; phylum Chordata; class Aves; order Tinamiformes; family Tinamidae; genus Crypturellus; species Crypturellus tataupa. Next base: position 5,223,851 of record JAWLRI010000262.1, read on the forward strand.
GAAAAACAGAAAACGGACCTTTATTGAAGGATCTTTGGTTTACTGGGAAATCTGTGTGAGCAGTGAGAAATGAATCAAGTTTTCTAGCCATCTTAGTTCCTCTTAGGTGGAACTGTTACAGAACAAACATGAGCCTCCCAAATGCAGTCTGTCAGAAAGCTTTTATTTCTCTCTACCTCCTTACAGATGCAGTGAGTGGACTTTTACTCTAAATATTGCAGTCCCTCATCTGCAAATCTATGAAAGTATGTTGTGCCAAACTGAACAAATGCTTCATGCAAATGCTTCCACTTTTGATTTTTGTCCTGAATTTTGAAAAGAACAAATTTGCAGAGCTGGGACGTGAGGAGTGTAGAGTCCAAAATCTGAAAATTCCTTCTCTTTATGGAAATATTTGTTTTGTCAAATCAGGTTTTATTCATCTTCAAAAGGCTTCTCTAAACAAGATAATATTGGTAAACTTAGCAACTCTTTTGTTTCTTTAAAAACACAATGTGCAGGTCTACAGTTTGTTTAACAGTGCTGTTTGTGGCCAGGTGACTTGTGAAGATGTGCACCTTGGAATTGCTTTCATGCTTATTAAACTCCCTTCTAAAAAAACAATAATATCAATTTGTAATATTGTGTTTAATTGAATTTTTTAAAAGCAACATATAAGACAAATACTATGAGTCAGAAGAACAAACATTCACCACTTTTCATTTACTCTGGCATACTCCTAATTAAGCCTTAAACACTGAACCTCTATTTTTTTCTGCCTGTACAACCATTTTTAACATGAGGATCTTCCATATTCTTCAATTCTAAATTCTTATTAAAATATAAGAAAAAAAAAAACTTATTTCTATTGCCCCTCCCCCATTTCAATACTCAGAAGAATTAGAAAAAGCAGCGTTTGATATAAAATTCCTGGCCGTAAAGCAAAACAGGCTGTGAGCAGTAGTACAAAGAAAACCTGTTCTGTTTTGTTTTTGTTTTGCTGTTATATGCAGCACTAGGAGCATTGCGATCCATAGCAAAGCAAACTTAACAAGCTTACAGAAACAAAAATGCTGTTTTAGCAAAAATGTGCCACATCGTTCCCTTATGTTCTCTTTCCATGCTTAGCTGGAGTCCTCATCTTGTATATGAAGAAGAGTACGATCACGTAGTACATGAAGCTTTTCAGAAGCAGGACTATGTACACTAAATACGCCGTCCTGTGTATTAATTGATCTGGAACAAACACAGACACAGAAAAGTCTTGTTTAACCATCAGTTAATCGCATCCTTCTGAAAGATAGGCAGAACCGAGGCGATGCAGCACCTGCATTGCTGCAACCACATCGCTTTCAGCAAGCAGTGTATCGAAAAACACAGCGTCGGCCTGACCGCTGAGGCTTGCGCTGCTCACAAGTCCAATGTCAAATGGGTTTTTAAGAATTATACAGTTGATATGCAGCTAGTGTTATTCTCTACTAAGGCAAGAACATAATGCTAGTGTTTTCAGTACGGATTACATGTAATTTGGTGTTCACGTCCATCCCTTTGCTTTTTGCGAACACTTGTGCCTCAGATTTCTTACCCAGTTCCTATTCAAACTAAAAGAAAGCTTCTTATTTTCTGAAGCATTGGGCAGTAGCTGGTCTGATATCAGCTGAAGCTTCGAGGATTTGACAACTCAAGTTATTTAAAACAACATAATTTAATGTGGGCCGTGTAGGAAAGGAGGCCCTCAAACACCTGGAGCGTGCTAATAAAGGCCAAGGAAGGAGAACCAATTTTTATAATTCATACCAAATGTTAATTCAGAGTTTCACTGTTAAGTAATTCAATGTTTATGCATTCTTAAGTTGCAGATACCATCAACTTAAAATGTTTCTTGGAAGCCATTTGAAAGGATTATTTTGTCATGTTCCTAGCATGTGTAAAAATATTTAGTTCTTCTCTGATATGCGTTGTGTTTAAACACATTTTAATTACCTTGAGAGAAAAGGGTACTGTTTCCTGCACTGCAGTCCTCATTCTCCGCAGTAGTTGTAAGAGCTAATGGAATGAGAATTTATAAATCCAAATTAGGCTTTTCTTTAACAGTAGCGAAACAGAAAAGAAGAGGCAATACAGCAAAAGCGAAATTGGAAGATATTATTAAATACTTAAAATTCATCTTACATGAAAAGGAAAAATAAGAAAAATGGACTTTTAAGAACACTTCATAGAAAATGTTTATGAGTAGGATGCATTAGCAGAGAGAAATTAAAGGAAAGATTCTTGTATAGATGTAAATGGGTATTTGTTGCCCTAATTCAGAGTTCTGCCTTTGCTGTGCTTGGGTTTTGCCCATGAGGCGGCTGCTCAGCTCTACCTTCTCCTGATGTGTACTTTGGCTGTGGTTGTGCCAAGGAGCACAGCCCCTTTCAGGAGTATTAACACACTGGCTTATTTCTATAATTTTATCGCAGAGAAAAAGTGAGTTCTATGATATGTTGAATACCTTTTTTAATAATAGAGAGAATGCTTGTTTTAAAATGGTAGTATATACCTTCTATGGAAGTGTCAAAAAATGAATCTGTTCCACTTTCATGCTCGTATTTACAGAAATATTTCTTGTTTTTATTCTCCTTCGATACCGTTAACCAGCTTCCAATGGAGTATTGGCCGTCATCTGCAGACTTCCAGACTTCTCCTTTTTCTACATTGTTTGTTACCTCCTTTCCTCCCTCAGTCCATGTCACTCGAATAACTTCTGGGTAGAATTTCTCCACAAGGCAAACATATGTCAGCTTATTTTCACTTTCGCTACTCAGGACTTCATATTTTTTCGGTTTGGTATATCCCTTGTCTGGATTTGGGTTTGGAGGAAAAAAAAAAAAAGAGTAAAATAAAGAGTGAAAAGATCAATAATGTACATAAATATTTCTGTGTTTAAATATAATATATAATTAAATATAAATATTTCCTGTAGGTGTGATTTCAATTTTGTCAGGTCAGATACTCATCCGCACAAGCTAATTTCTTAGGAATGGCTACCTAAGTGTGTTATTAACAAACATTTTATTTCTCTAATTTGTTACCTGATGTTTTGGATGGCAACAGAAATATCCCATGTACAAAAGCAATTTTAAATAATAGGACAAGTGAACTTTGGATGTTTCTCTTCCTGAACTAAAAATACACTCCTGTTTGAGCTGAATGGACTCTGATTTGGCATTCAGATACACTTTATACTCAACACGGTTTGAATGAATGCACATGAAAGGTTTTTGATTTCACTCCAAAACAGTTACAGGACTATGAGAATACACAATAGGACCTTTAATTTTGTCTTTAAATGCATCAGCTGAAAGAAAACTAACATGAGTAGAGGCTTTTATGAGCAAAATGCAGCAAATCAAACTCGAAATCAGAAGACAAGACACAGCCCAGATTTTGTGAACTTGTGAACGTACAGATGCCTAAAATCCTGAGAATGCTCAGTCTAAACTTTAATACTATTCCATGTGTGTGGAGAAATATAATTTAAATTTAAAACTGCTCATTGAATGCTAGCATCCAGACTGTGCTTCCTTCATACTTTTGTTTCCCAGCATATTATTAAATCAGAAATTTTTAAGGACGCGTTTGGCATCTATTTGGTTTGAAAACCAAATGCCCTTTGAAAAAATACTCTTTGCGTAACTGAAACTTAAACAGAAAGAAACAGATAAAGAATTAAGGTTATATGAAGTAGTTGTGAAAGCACCTCACCAACAATTATTGAAGTATTTTATTAGTAAAAATAAACTTAAATCTGGTTATTTAAAACATGAAATATTTCTTCAAAAGGATTTTTAAAAGCTATTTTTGAGAATCATGTTAGGAAGTCGGAATATTTCTGAAGATATAATCAATTTCCCTTCAAGATGAATTGAAAAAACATCTAAGAAACTACATGACAGTATAGAATAGACAGCCTTTCAAGTGGTACAACTGTCACAGTGTGTTTGTCTCCACAAGCCCTTGAATATTATCGAATAATAGTAATATGTCTCAGAATAACTTTGTTCATTTATTTGACAATAGGATTTTAATAATGATTATGCAAAGATAAGTAAATGGAAAATTTGTCTGTAACTGACAGCTAGGCAGGGTGGACCTGCCTAGCTGTCAAATCTTTGCAGGCTTATGTCTCCATTATAAAGCACATAAGACATCCAAATAATGATATAGGATAAATACAGGAGTATGGAATCACAAAATGCTCTAGTACCTAGGAAAGCTGCAAGTGTTACTTTAATACTACGTTAATGTAAATGTATGAATTAAGATAATTGAAAGTAGAAACTATTTTTATATTCAAACATCGTAGGTTTTTGTACAGTGTTCTAGAAAAGAGATGATATCCTTTCAGAAAAGCGCTCCATACAAATAGACAAACATTGAGCACATTTTACCATCAACAGGGATCAATTGCCTCTCGAGACTAAAGCTTTTATTATTAGAGGAGTCCAAATCAGCCAGGAATTGTCCATACTAAAAAGACTTTTTGATATTTATTATAGAAGTGAATAGCAAAGTTAATAGTCTCTTCTGGTTAAACATACACACTTTGGCAGTACATGTATAGCCAGTGTCTTGGGTGGTTATTTTTGTCTGGTTGAGAACTAAATGCGCATTTAAATTTGACTTTTGTTGCATAGAAAATACTGTAAAAGGATGATTAGAGATTTCAACATTCATCTTCCTGCATTACTCCATTCCTCTAGATACCTATGGTGCCTCTACCATCATATTTTGGCCACTAGAAGCAAAGGGTTTATAGCATTGGTTTGTCTGGGTGGCTGAGTTTTCATGCATTGTGAGAAAAGGCATTCACATAAACATATATTTTCTGACAAAAAGTTTTCACATTTTTTTTAAATGATTGGGCATGCTTTCAAATTGCATCCCCACAAGAACTACCAGGAGATTCTTTCGGGTACTTCATACTTCATGTTCAAAACAAGAGATAATTGAATTATAGAACTGTCTACCTTCAAAAACATAATCCTTATATCATGAATTCTCACTTATTTTGCAGATTGTCGTTGAAAGAAATGAAGATGACAAGTGCTAAAAATTTTATGGTCCCTTAGTATTAATTTAGGGGCTATTTTTTTTTTCTTCCATATGCATAAGACCTGCCAGGGATGCAAGATTAACCCCATTTCCAAAATTATTTCAGAGCTGTTTGAAAAAGCATCATGTAGATAGAACTTGTCCTAGTGACACTGCTCCACAAAACTTCATGTTTATTTTAGCTGTTTCTTTCATATTTTCAAAGTTCAGCAAGATAACCTGCCTAATTTTAGCAGGCTAAAATATAATCCTATCATTTGATTTTTTTTTTCTTTTAGATTACCAAATCTGAATAGAGAGACAGAGAGAGCTGCTTCCAGCTGGCATTTCATTATGTCTTTCTTGCCAGCAATTCCTGATATTGTCACAGATAATAAAATAGTGTACTCCTGGCCCACTGCAATTCTCCCCACATACCCTAAACAGTTGTCGAACTTCATTCTTTGTCCTTATAAAAATAATGACATTTTTTAAAACACTTACCAGAGACGACGAGTTTTGTGCCAGTACCAAATACCTTGTGATACGCACGCTGATACATTTTCTTACAGAAACTGCTTGCAGTATTTTGACAAGACAAGGATCAGCTTGTTCTTTTTTTCGTGCAGTTTTTTATTTTATTGTTATTTTTTCACAATAATCACGTGAATAGAGAAAATCAATTCATTTGGCTATGTGTTATGTAGAAAACTTGATTTGAACCTCAGCTAATGCTGCTATTCCCAAAGAGCCCTTAGTTACTGATCTAAAAATATGCATTGTGGAGAGTGAAAAGCACCATCAGAAGACTTCTTTGATCCGTTTGATCAGATATTAAGTAGAATTCAATCTGAAGCTATATAATTTTGATCAAGTACATCCAACGTTTTTAGAAGGAAAGCTCAATGTTCTCACAGTTTGCCTTTCTTTCTTAATGCTAGCAGCAGGAATACAATAATAAATATTGCAAGGTTTCTGCAACAGCTAGGGAGAAGCAGCAGTCCTTCAACCTTGAATTTCTTCAGAGAATTCTGGGCAAACCTCTGTTAACTCCTGTCATTAAGTTTAGTCTGGTGTACTCCTATGCATATTCTTTTTGCTCTTCAAAGAATTTAAATAACCTAAAGCTTGTTATTTTCTTTCAGAACAACTTAGAAATTTCACAGAAGGTGAACATTTATCACTAAAGAAAAAAGGGTCGCTGCGTGTTATCTTTGACGTATTTTGCTTCATCTTTAAAAACAAAATGATAGGGGTATTTGCTATACTTCTATGGTGCAATAATTGCTATTTCCCATATTTCATAAATAAACACAAAGCAATTACATTTTTCTCTATTGTGAAACGCCATCTAAGGGGAAAATACTACTAAGCATTCAGTAGCATTAAAACTGGTAGGGGCTGAAAACAGCAAAATACTTAATGCTGCCCAGATGTAACCATTGCAATGCATTGAAAAAGTTCCAGGTTTTACATTTCACTTACTTACCTGAAACAATCAGCTGGGTCCCACTTCCAAATACTTTAACATCAGCATACCACCATGCGATAATGCTTAGCAATATCTCCTGCACTTGGCTTTCTTTTCATAAGCTACAGAAAAGGTCTCTCTGAGTTAGAGAATGGTGAACACCTGACCCACCATAGTAATTGCAATTTTAGCAAGGAGTACAGTCTGAGGAATACTTTGTTTTTTTCAGTTAGTAGAAAGTTCTTGTTTCCAAACACAGTGCAATCATTTCACCTCTGAGATTTCTTTAACAAAGATCTGTTATCTCTAGTCTGTTAGATTTTTGTGTGCGAGTACTGCAACCTGACCTTCATCTCACTGTAGTAGAAGGAAGCTTCGAAAATACTTTGACAAACTCACCAAAAGCAGGACTGCCAGTACCAAAACATTCTATTCTGGTTGCAGATCAACATTCTATGAAAACTACTGATTCTTTGAGATAAAATACTTCAGCAAACTCAAAATGCAAATACAAAAGGAAGCCAGGCCTTTACAGAGCCAGGAGCTGCAAGTCCAGCTGCAAGTCTGTGCCGTTCCCTGCAATTTCCCTCTGCAGTTGATGGAGACTGAACAAGCCCTAGCAACAAGGAACTTTTATATTTCTCACTTGCTACCCTGACAGTCACTCTGTAAACTTTCAGGCATTTTCATTTTTCTTCCCTGGAGCAGCACAAGGAGCACCCCATCCTTAATATGTTTTCAGGAACTCTAGTTCTAAAGGTCTTCACTGTATTCCCCAGATCCATATATTTCTTCCCCATCAACGTATTAATCTGGAGCTCTATACGTAGATGACACACAAAACATGACTTATCTTGCACAGATTATTTTTCCTGTACTATTTCCTTCTCAGTTATCTTTTTGGAGCACTCCATTTAGCAGGGGAAAACAATATCAATAAGGGTACTTACTAGAGACAATTAGCTTGGTTCCTGGGCCGAAGTATTTGATCCAGTGCGCAGCCACAGTAGATTTTGACTTTACAATAAGTTGAAGTGCTCTGTTTCTGTTCTGTCACTGGAGAAAAAAAGAAAACAAAAAAAAAACAAAAAAACTTTCCAACCAGTTCCTGGGAACCTGCTGGAAGGATTCCTGGGCCATCTTCTGTTTGGAGAACATCAGGTGTTTCGGACTTTTGTCCAGTTGTTCATCAGACACCTAAATTCCCTTCAGAGCAAGTCTCTTTCTCAAAGCATTGCAAAATCATTAGATAATACCTCTGTGTGATGTGTAAGAATGAGGACTAGGCGAAGGGTTCTTTCCAAGTTTAAACAAAGAAGTCCATATGGTTTCACATGTTAGGAACTCGTGGTTGTGATCCTGCCCATGCATTAACCCCTTCTCCACTGCAATTATGTAACATCAGGTATTACTAGGATGTAATTATTTTTTAGCTGTCCTAATACAATTGAGCAGATGGAAATGAAGGAGAGCCATGACAAGCCACTCTGCCCCGCATCTCAAAGGGATCCGTAAGCTGCACATTGTATTTTCTCTGTTCAGTAGGTAGTTATTTTCTTTTTACCTCTTAGAATCATTCCAGTCTCTGTAATACCCGCTTACTCAAACCTTTACGTATACCGGAACATGAGGGAAAAGGCCTTTTCCTTTGCACGCTGGTTTCTTGCAAAACAGGCCAAGATAACATCTGGGGAAGCCAAGCTTCTGTCAGTCAAATAGTCTGCATGTATAACTTGCCAATTAAAAGAAACTGAGTTTGAGTGCTTTCAGGATCATGTATGGTATACACATATATCCAAATGTGTGCTCAAAAGACTGAAAAATAAAGCAAAATTACTAATATTTGTGACTACAGAGAGGAACTAGACTGAGAATTAAGTTCTTTCTATCGCATGTTATATCACATATATAAGTGTTTCTGTCAAGGAGGACTATCTTTTCTTAACGTAATTGCCATTTTGGACACCTCATGCAGAGTTTAAATTGCAGCACTTTTTAATCTCATCAGACTCATGTTTTTCAGTTAGAAACTCTTCAAGGGACCAAGCGAGGAGGGGATCTGGGTACTGCAGCAGAGGAAAACTTGAAAGAAGGCCTTAATGCTCGATGACAGAGAATTTCTTGGACATGAGAGCCAGCATGTAAGGTGGCAGGATGATTTCAAAAACTTACAAGAGGACCAAAAAGAAATATCTAACTTTAGGTTAATTGGTGTTTTCGACACTGGATAAAAACGAAGATAAAGTTTGTTTGCTTGTTTGTTTGTCAGAGGGAAGAGGGAAGGAGAGAATAAGACTAGATTAAACAAGGCCAGGGTAAAGTAAAGAAGGTCTTAATCATAACAGAGTAATAAGGTATGGGAAAATGAATGAAAGATGAAAGATTTAACTATATTCACTGTATTAATGGTCAAGAAAGGTTGCAAGTCACACAGAGAAATGGTGTCAAAATGGAGCAGAAGTGCAGATGGCAGAAGTCCAGGAGGAGCAGAGTGACCCTGCAGCAACAAAACTAAATGCAAAGGGTCCTTTCAGCCACCTCGGCAAATTACAGATCGCCATGAGCAGCCGGTGAACAGGGAGGGCTGCAGGGCCCCAGCTCCTGGTAGCTCCATAGTCCTGTGGGCGACAGGGGAAGACTGGATCCTGCACTGACCTTTTCTGAAGCAGTATGCTCTTGGCAGAACCCAAAACGACCACAGCACATGGAGAATTCAAGCCTACTCACTTTCCCTCCTATGTCTTTGGACATTTTAAAAATCTTTATGGTGTGTAAAGAGGAATGATAGTGAGACAGTTGTCTGGTTCATAAAGGATCCCCGCCTACTCTGTATATGAATATAAAGCGGATTTAACTAGCTGGAATTACTTCTTTGCACCTCTATTCCATAAGTACTGGACCAAAGCACAAATCTATCCACAGATTCTGGTTACCTATAGGCATGCATCTAATGTTGAGCTTACTTCCAACATTATGCTTTGAGGAAGTAATTAGGAGGGATCTATGGCTTATGAGACATAAATGTGAAAAGCTAAAGATTATAAATGTGGATACACTTAAACATGGGAAACTCTCTTGTTTCTTTGGTAATGCTGTCTCCAACATTGGAAGGTCATTCAGGTACATAACCACCATGCAGAAAGGCAGTGAAACACAGACAGTGATAAGCAAGAAGGATGTGGAAAGGTGATTAAATAGATCCAAAAGAATGAATAAAAACACCCATTTCTACATTTTGGGAAGAATAACTAGAAATTCTTCCTCCTCCCACAGATGCTAACTTTTAAAACAAAATAAGACTAAATTTTTCGCTGTTTAAGATCTTACAAACCTTAAGGCTAAAGCTTATTATTTTAATTTTCTTCCTCAAGCTGGAGATTTTCAAAAGTTTAAGTAAAACATGCTGACATGCTGAAGAACAAGAATATGGAGAAATGCTTTTCTTTTTTTTTTTTTTTTTTTTTACCTTTGTTAAAGAAATCTTTATAACTGACATGCTTGAATGAAAGGAGATGAACCTGAAATGTAGAGGTTGGCTGGCCTCAAGTTAGGTAATTGCCTTGTACTATTTGCATTTTTCATTTTCTCACTAGAAATCTCTAGCTTTTGGGGGATGAAGTCTCTGCCTACACTGAACATATTTTGGTTCTCTAGAACCAACACGTGAGACTAAACTACTCCCCCACACTGAGGGGGATCTTTTCCAATGCTTTGTGGTTCAGATGCTGGTGGAGTATTTGTTTAGGTGACGTTTGAGTTTCTACCAGAGTGAGAGTAAAGTACCAGTAGGCACAGTAATAGGTAGCAGCATCTTCTATGATTACATTTTTTATTGTGAGAATGCAGAGTTTCTGACTAGAAACTCTTTCAGCTGTATACCTGTGCTCTTGGAAGTTACTATCTACAGTCATCTTATCTCCTGTAAGGTAGAACATCCTATCTGGAGCTTTATCCTTCTTCTGTTGATACCAGTGTATTATGGTGTCTTCAAATTTTCCAGAGAAGTCTTTAAAATGACATTTCAGACGTACACTTCCTTTAGATTTGGTGATGGATATAGGGCTCTGCTGGGGAATTTGTTGCGCAAATCCACCTGGAAAGAAAAAAAATCATTAATTGGAACTCAAGAGTTTTAATGCAGCAATGAGCATCCCTGAAATAAGAATTTAAGGAAGGACTTACAAGACCAAGCCATTGTGGCTATACAAGCTGCCAGCAGTGACATGCTTGTCCTGCTGTGTGGCCACTGAATCAGAGGAGAGAGCAACAAGTCCCAGTGTAAGCCAGACATCATCATGTGCGGGTAGGTGGTGTCTCCCTTGGGTGGCGTCTCTCTTGGGTGGCAGTCAGTGACGTTGTTTTTAAGCTAGAGAAATGCACCCTCTACCTCTGTGCTGAGAGCAATGATGGTGAAGGAGATGGGAGGAGATGGGAGGATCACCTCCCAGGCTGGGGCTGGGGCTTCTGTAAAGCTCCAGCTGCACCAACGTGCTGTCCCCTGTGATACACCAAGCTGCATTGGCAGTGGTAAAGCCTCTTGGGACAAGTGCTTCCAGGGTCCACAATGAGTTCGTCATTGCAAAATGGGCATGATAACAGCAGCTGCTCTGGTGAGGGTGGATCCTGGCTCAGGAAGCCTTCTGAGATCAAATCTCGAACACTGGAGAAAGGTTCTGAGAAAAGTAGGTGAGTCCAAATCCAAGTGAAGTGCAGAAGCAATGGGTGCCACAAATCACTGAATGGGGAAGGCAGAAAACAGCAAAAAGGTGATACTGTCCACTGAATTAAGAAGCTCTATGGAAAACTGCCATAGGATATTGTGAGTAAAGACTGCACTGCAGTACAGGTATGTGGTAGCACCCATTTCTGGCTAAGAGCTTGAGTGTTGTGCTGTTGACTAGCCTTGAGGATATCAATTCATTGAAATCACTAAGCAGTTGAGTGCCTAAACTGCACGTTTTCAAGACTGAGACTACTGGTGTTACCCTTCATTTGTGCCTACTCTGATATATATCAAAAAAGTTGATATACTGAGCGTATACCAGACTTTGCAGCTTCCCTCTAGGACTGCCGCATTTTTGTGATTGTGCGAGCCACACTGAAGAAGCGAGTCTCCCCTATTCATATACTAATTTCTAAGGCAGTAAAGACTTTCTCTGTGCCTAAAATAAAGTATATGTGTGTCTGATGATCAGAGTGCTAATGACAACACATGTTTCAAACCAACAGCTGTGCACAGGTAGTACAAAATGGTTTGGCTTTTCTGCAGCTGATACATCTTTTCAGATGAGGCAAGTGGCTGTGGTCTCACACCATTTAAAGTTCAGAAGCTGAGAGAGTTTTGTCTAACTGATCTCTGAATTTCTACCACAGTGAGCATCCCAGTAGGCACAATAGTAAGTGGCAGCATCATCTGGGGTTATGTCTTTTATTGTAAGCACACACCGGTTCTGGCCAGAAACTTTTTCAACCATGTACCTGTTCTCTTGAAAGCCAGTTTCAACAAAAGTCTTCCCTTGTGAGAAGTACAATAGTCTCTGTGGGGGGTTCCTGTCCTTCTGTTGATACCAGTGTATAACAGTGCTATCAAAACTTTCCAGTAACGTAGTAATTTCACAGCTCATGCGTGCACTTTTTCGGGATTTGGTGATAGATAGAGGGCTCTGCTGAGGAATTTCCTGAGCAAATCCATCTAGGAAGGATAAAAGAAGAAAAGAAAAAATCAACTATAATTCAGGGATTTGGGAATATGTCATTCAGTGCAACCATGAACACCTGTTAGAAAGCTAAGAAAGTAAGAAAGGACTTACAAGACCAAACCAGTGAGACCATAAGAGTTGTCTGCAGTAACATGTTCACCTGTTGCATTCTGCAGATGATAAGAGGCAGAGAAGAAAACAAGTCCTAGATGGGAGTGGATGGTACAGGAGCAGGAAGTGACTCATCTGAGCAAATCCAGTGACAGATCTGTTTGCAAGTATGTGTGGCCACATTTGCAGAAAACCCACTGCAGGCTGGAGAAGGACTTAGGCCAGCAAATGCTAAAACCAGAAGGTTTTTCAGATAGATGAGAGAAACATGAGAGGATGCTGAATGTTAAACTTGAGCTAGAGTCAGGGAGATAGGGTTAAAAGCAAGGACATCTCCAGCTGTGTAGGGTGTGAAGAATTCAGTCCAGAGGCCACTAGAGAGTGCCTGAGGGTTGCCAGTCTCTGGCCAGAGATCCACACCAGTGTCCCTAGTACTGGCCTGACTGAGCAGGAGGCATCTCACCAACCCATTAGGGAGTTCATTTTGATACTTCAGCACAGTTATCACACAGCTCTGGCGCACTGAAATGTCCAGGATGCCCCTGTGCCTGTGGTGCCCCCCATAGAAGAGGCACATGAACTTGTTGTGTATCAAACTGCACCTATTACGGCAGCTGTATGGTGGATATGAGCCTAGTCTTTGGTTTGAAATGTGGGAAGAAATACACAGCTGCAAGATTTCAGTTTCAAAGCTCAGATAAGGTGTAAACACTTCTTGGAAAGAAAGACTTGTAAACAAATGTTGCCTGTGCACAGAATGATGTCTGTTTGTCAGCTGCCATTGCTGAGGTGCCTCTTGATAAAGTCACATGGACATCATGAGGAATCTCTCCTGTAATAAGAGCAGCGGCTGTGGGACCATCTGGGCATGAGGGAGGCAAGCTGCTTCATCCTCCCTCCTTTATGGCATCAGCTATGTGAAGCAAGGTAGCATTAAGCACATGTTCTTGGCAGGCTAAGAAGGGCATCTGTGGTTGTAGAACTTCAGGTGAAAGACAGTTGGAAAGAGACACCTGTCTCTGTGCAGCAGCAGTATTGGTGGGGCTGGTTCATGTCCTTTTGGTAAATAACGGTGGAGATGTCTATCTAATTTTCTATTGGGCCATCCTGAGGAGGATGAGAAGAAGTGAGTTAAGGGTTGTCAGGCACAACAAGCTGCGTATGTGGCTTAAGATCATGGGAATGAGAAAGACAAAAATATGAAACAGATTTTAAGGTGAAAGAGGAGAGATGCAGACCGAAAGTCACTCATTTCAGATACTTCCAGTGACAGGTCTGCTGTATGGGGTACTATGGCAAAGGGAAATCAAAATTGCATTGGCAATTGTGTGGAAATAGAAAGGACCTAAGATGAAGGCTATTTTGCAAAAAAAATGGTTAGAATAATAGAAGACTAAAGATGGTCCATAAGGACAGAAGTAGAAATGACAGACAGTTCAGTAAACCTTAAACAACTGAGCTTTTAAAGTCCCTATGATGACTCTTTTGGAAGATTTAGATGTATTAGGAGAGGGACAGGTGAATGAATAGATAGGTAGGTAGGTAGATAGATAGATAGATAGATAGACAGACAGACAGACAGATAGATTACAGATGTCACAGAATGAGTGACTCCTGTGACTCATGAGTGACAGGAATGAGTGGTGGTGGGGGTGAGTGACACAATGCACTTCAGTTGTGTGAAAGAAATAGTAATAGGTTTTATTGATATGGAAAATGGTTTCATGAGATTCTAGGCAAGATCACTTATTATATACACAGAATTATGAAGGACACCCTCCCGTTGAGTCACAGGGTTCAGATTTCCGAACTTGCTTTCCCCCTTGCTTTCCAAACTCCTTCTGAGAGGAGTCTGGGTGCAGCTGGATCCAGTCCTAGTCCCAGACCTGGTCAATGGTTTGTGACTAAAGGATTTTCTGCACAGTTACATTTACAAGTTCAAAAAGAGAGAGAAAGAGTGCGCTATGGTCACTTGCCACAAATCTGTAGTGGCAAGGATCTCTCAACCCTGAGGAGTATCCTTAAGAGGCATCCCTGCTCAAGGGGAGATCCTGGCTTGCAGCCCTCTGCGATGCAAGGAGAGCTTAGTGGGCTCTCAGGCTGTCCCCATATTTATGGGATAAGGTGATTTACTTATAGCCATTCTTTCATTTCAGATGACCTTTGGCTGGTGTATGCACAATTAGCCTTATCTCTTCATCAGAATGCAGCCATCAGGACTGCTATTGATGGTTGATGTCTGAGTGGGGGAAGAATCAGGAAGACAACCACAAGGATCAGATAATGTCCCTGGTGGTTAACACCTGAATAGTGCTATGTGTGAAAAGTCAGGCTGAGCTGGGGTAGGAGTACATCCATGACAGCAGGATAGTTACTGAACTTGCTTAAAATTAGCCATACTTGTGTCTGGGATCAGAAAGATACATCTACTACCAAATGCAGGCATATCTGTGGAAAGGATGAATGCATCTCTGCCTCCAGTTCAAATTCAGTTTTGCTTTCCTGGCACAGTTGTGCAGACAATCTTTTGTGAATAGGTCAGTGAATCTGGGCACTAGTACAGCCAGGAATGGACCGTGGCCCTGCATATCTGTTAGTTATGATATAAAAATATTTTTTTAGTTGTGTTAGTCTCAGAAGTACCAGATGAATACTGCTCCTAAATAACTAAATAGTGTTCAAACCATTCATAGAGTTAGTGATGCCAGGACACACACACAGCCTGAGGACCTCTGAAATTGGAGGGACAAAAATGATGTTAGAGTTGGAAGAGCTTATCAGGATTTCACTTCTGACCTTAAGGAAAGTGGTGCAACAGCAACGAACCTGTGAGTTTGGGTTTGGGAGAGTTTGGCATTCAGGCAGAGAATGAATTTGATGAAGATTCGTGTCAATGTAATAGGGCATCCTGGGATGCTTGTAGAATGAAAGGAAAAGGAAGACAAGAGGAGGAGGTAGGATGTGGAAGAGAGAGAATGTGCAAGGTCATCAGGTCTTCTCTCCTTGTTTTAGTTCCCCATCTTCCCATTTCTCATGACAAGATAAGGAGGGCATGGAGAAATGTTTGTCTTCATGCTGCAGGGCTTCTCAACAGAACACCAAGGTGGTACTTTTATATATACTTTTGCTCACAGGCACATACACATGTGTTTACAGTCAGCAAAATACTGCAAGGAGTAAGCATCAAAGTACTATCCTGAGTATTAACAGGACCTATTGCAAAATTGCAATTAGAACCTCTCGAATTTCTAGTCTTGCTGTTTGTTAGAAATAAGCTTAAGAGCGAAGGAGCAGGGAAATACCGGTATTTTGGCACAGCTGAGAGCTTATGGTTTTTTGTGTGGCTTAGCTTTACTCTTCTGACACTGTGGTCCTCGATAAAACCAATAGGCACAAAAATAAAGACCAGAATCCTCTGCAGTTAAATCATCTATTACGAGAGCATAGATGGAGTCACTAGGATCTTTCCGAGCCTTAAACTTCGAGCTAGGGAAGCCATCATCATATGTAGGTGTCTCTCCTGAGACATACAAAATCCTCTGCAGTGGCTTTCCAGGACGCTGGTGATACCAGTGAACGACGTCTTCGCTGCTCATGCTGCATGCTATACTGGCAGAGCTGTTCTCCACCTTGCCCATCATATTTGGGCTTTGCACCGGGATGGCTTGTGCATCGGCATCTACAAGAGAAAGTGGAGGAATTGGGTGATGGGAAGGAGTTTCCAAATTTTGGAACAAGGAGGCTCTCCTCAGGATGCCTGAGCACACGGGAAGAGGAGAAGAAGGAAAAAAGGACTTACAAGACCAAAACGGAGTTCCCAGAAGGACTGGCAGCAGCAACATGCTGCCTGCTGGGGTTAAACCAGGAGCAGAACTCAAGATGAAAGCACCATAAAGCTCTGTAGGTAGAAAAGAGGGTAGAGCAACTGGGAGGAGGAAGTGACTCATCAGGTACAGTTAATGGCAGCTCTCCAACTCTCTCCAGCTCATTACCACACAGGGTTACAGCTACTGAGAAGCTCAACCACATTGGGAATGCTGTAAAGAGGAGTTCAAACACTCATCCTGAAATCCATTTTGTTCCACTGGAGGCTACAGTCTTCTCCTATCTGCATACAAATGCTAAGCACACACACACATCTCCTAATGCCCAATGCCTCCCTTCACAAAGTGGTCCAGGCACTGCAAGACTGTGCTGAAAGCACTTGTCACTATCCTGCCCTTGAAAAATATTGCCTTTTGTTTCACCAAGGGGATTGCTGGTGGTCAAACAGATGGTAATAGCTTGCTTGCCGTTGTAGTCACCCTGCCAGCAAGCCGACTTCTCTCACTCGTGTGTGTCCTGCTGGACAGCACACCATCTCCTAAGGGACAGTTTCTGTGGCACTACTGTCCTGTCGGTGGAATGATGCCTGTGTAGCTGCCTGACTTCCTTGGTGATTGCCTTGTAAATCCCTTTAGTTGAGAAGAGGCAGCAGGAATCTCACGAGCAGCAGAGCCCAGCGGAATTCAGGACGCTGCATACAGGGAGGCTTAGGGCCCCTCTGCTTGAACCTGTGCTGACTGCTTTACTAAGGGCAGGTAAACTGGGAGACTCGAGAGAGAGCATTTCTTCCTTCAGTCACTGCTAGCTGAGCTGCTTTGTGGTTTACATGTGTACAAAACTCATTAGAACCAATATTTTATCACAAGGAGAGAAATGGAATATCAGGAGGGAAACTACATCAGAAATTTCCCTTACCCGAACACAGACTCTGACACATGCATACATGGAAGATACATGGGACATGCTATATGGCGTAGCTGCCATGTACAGCGGGTCACACTGGGACTTTGTCCCACAGCAGGACAGCTTGCTGGGAGGGCAGCACCAATGACGTGAAGTGGTGAATGCCAGAGCCAGATTAC